>CM021102.1:535561873-535721873 GCA_007115665.2 Sequoiadendron giganteum | reverse complement strand
ATTCCAATCAAGTTGAATAGATTATGAATAGATTGATGTAGGAAACTCAAGTGGTCAACCATGTGATTTAGTTAGATGATGCATGTGCTATACAGATATTCATGAATTGATTTAATAGGGATTTTTATTTCACCGGTGTGAGGATGTGATGGTGATGGTGGATTTCAAGGGTTTATTGGTCATTTTTGACATCTTTGATGCAAGTAGTGTTTTATAATTTTAATTATTAGTTTGCAGTTTCTCTAATTATATTTTAATTTATATTGTTTCATGGTTTGGAATCCAAAGATAAGGGAAGGATTCAACTCTCATGAGAGAATATGTCCACATTAGATTGGATATGTGTACTCATTTCATGGGTCTCCTATAGTGGAGACAAGAGAATACTTAAATATTTTTAGGAGTTGTAGTGTTTTGCATTCATGGGTTATTCTTCAATTATTGTAAGGATGTAATACATTACTCATACAGGAGGATGTTGGCACTAGAAATAGACCATTCACTTAAACATCTATTAGTAGAATTTACAATTATATTTGATAGTTATTGTAAAATTCTATACTTATAAGAATATATAGTTGTTGTTATGTTGCTTGAATTCTTCAAAAGTTTAGAAATTTGTCTAGGTAGAGAATCAAACTTATTGAGTAGTCTTGCAATCCCTAAATAATCCCTCAATTTTTAAAAAAAAAATCTTAGTCTAAATTTATCAAACATTTAGACTTTTCTTGCAATAACATAGTTCTCATCCAATTGCATAAATTCCCCCAAAATTTACTTGGTATTTGCAAAAAGGTGGACTTCAATTATAATCATATAGCCCCTATTCACTTGAACAAAATCCTTAAAAAAAATTTTGTCTAAATTTCACTAAATTTTTGGACCTTTCTTGCAATAGTGTAGTTCTACCTAACTACTTAAAATTCCCAAACATCCACACACCTTTCATTATACAAAAAAATCCATCTATTGTGAAACTACCCAAAACCTTGAAACCTTGACAAAGAATTGGCATTAACTTCTCACACATGTGCATGAAGTTTCTAAAACCTTACACCAATTATGTTTTGTTTTTTTTCATTTACAACACATCCCTCCTCCTACATCAAAATTTCCCCATGCTTCTCTACCCTTGCAAGACCAATTCTTCTTCTCATACAATGGAATCTTGATATTCTAACTTATATATTCATCATTACAAGTCCACATAAGAGAAAAAAAATTAGAATCTTTGCAGGACTTGCAATTGTCATTAGTTATAGATATTTTCTTCATGTGATACACTTTCATACTTTCAGGTTCCATTCTTACACACATAATCTCTATCTTTCTTCTACATCTATGTTAAAATTTCCAAGTTAGGAGATTTTTCAATTTATTGTGTCCTCTAGTCCTAAACACTAAGAAAAACATGTCTTCACTTGGAAACTTTGCAATAAACCCTAAGATATGGTAATCCTTAATATTTTATCTTCACATGTGCAAATTTTGGCATAAGGTAATTCTCCTTCGAATTCCCACGGAAACCTAGTATTGTAGAAATTTAAACTTGACAAGTATAATTTTGTAGTCCTAAAACCTCTAGAACTCTACTTCTTTACAAGCATATATAAACTTGTATTATATCCCTACATGCCTACTCAATTGCAAGCATTCTCTAGAATGTTGCATGACCTTGCAATCAAACCTTTCTCCCATCCTTGTAATCTTACTCGGCTACAAAATTTCTTTAAAACTCTACTTAAATCAATTTATCAAACTTTTGGGTCTTCTTGAAACTACTTACCTACACAAAAAAATTGAAAGTTGACATAAGGCATTTTGAGCTACTTTATTTTTCTCATATTAGAGGGATTCTAAACTTATGCCCTCTCCTATCAAGATGAAGTACATGAATTTTAAGAAGAAATTCCTCCCTTCAAGATCATCTTTGAGATTTTTCAAATATCTAATATCAATCAAGGACATCTCAATTTGGATGAGTTTCACAACAGAATGGAAGAGACTAAGAAAACTAGTTCGATGATAATAAAAAAATGGCAGAAAGTATTTTTTAGGTACAAACATTCATCATTTCTATGTAGTCTCTTGATTTGGTCATGACATGTGAAAGCTTTTATAATATTGAAACTAGTGAGATTAGCAATTCATAAGATCACGGTACTCTTCATATCATTCTATAATAAGTTAAAGAGATGTTGGATACTCCTTGTGAATATTATGTGGGTATTAAAGTGATTTCTTCAAATCCATTCTTTGAGGACAACTTGAACCAATGTATGAAGATAATCATTAAAAATTGATTAAAGAAGGTAATATTTTCTACAATTTGATTACCCAAGACCCTACATAGAAGTGAATCCCATGACTAAATCAATAATATAATCACCTTTCTAAATTGTTGGTTTCAAATATGAAAAATTTCCATCCTTAGATGTTTCAATATATAATTAGGATTTTGGGAGGAAAATAATATATCGACTAAGCCACTTTGATTAGCGAAAAAACTCATGATTAGTTATTGGAGGTGAAAGAATTAAAATGTTTCTATATGACTTCATATTTGGTATACTCTCTCACAAGGAGAGGAATTTTCATAGGTCTTGGAAGAGATAGAAATATAGGGTTTGGATAGAAGAAAGTGTATGATCATTACCCTTAATTGGAACTAAAATAAATCCAAAAGTATTTTTGAAGGGTGAATGATTTTTTTATTCTTCATGATAAGGATGCTCAAGAATGATCTCAACTAACAAATGTTTATACAAGCTATCAAAATAGAAATGGATTTAGTGACCTGCATCCTTTTGAATCTAGGTTATCATTTGATCCTACAAAACACTTAGAGAGGTTGTTAGGAAGTTCTTATGCACACAATCCAAGTCTCAAAGACTTTTGGGTAGATTGTGATAGTGAACATAAAGTGTGTAAAATATTTTTCTCAAGGTTCACAACCTTTCAAATAAAGGCTTATAAAATTTCATAGGTGTCAAAGGACATTTCAAATATTGCTAGTATTATGTATCTAGTGTATCAAGAGCATATTTTTTTGATAAAATAATTCCAAAAATAAATTTGTCAAATAAAGAATATATGTCCAATGAGGAAATATCTCAACATATAATCAAAAGAAGCTTGAATGAATGAATAAAATATTTTAATGACATCCACGAGACTAAACAGTCTATGGGACTAAGACAAACAACTTAATTTGTCTTCAAGCTCTTTTCCAAGTCAGATCTCCTACTATTAATTTTGACTAGAAGGTTGGTTGTCTGGTTGATCTTATCCTCCTCAAATAACTATTGCATATTGTCCACACACAAACTATTTGAATACTGATTATGGATATCTTCATAATATGGGCATTCCATGATGAAGTGTCATTTCGTCTCCATCACTCCCTTATTATAGAATATGCATGTTCTTTCTTTCCAAGTTTCCTTAGGTATCTTCCACCTACTAGTCTCACACCTAAGATGGTGCAAGTTTATATATGAAGATCAAGGAATCAAAATAACCAAAGGGAGAAATGTCGAAGAAAAATAAGGTAAAAGAACATGTTGGGTCTCAAAAACGCTAGTTTGAACCATGAGAGGTTGCCAAGCTCTCACAATGCTTTTGGTCAACTAACAAGGCCAATTGATGCAATTGTACCCTCTACTCTTCAGCCTCTGCAAAACCTAGGCGGGTGCACATATCTATATGTTGCATATTTAAGATGTATTTCCTAGTGAAACAATCTATCCACAATGGCAAAGGGAAGTGGACAGATGAGATTACTACAATTACTCCTACTCCTACTACACAAATGAAAGGCTTTTTGAATAAATTGTTTGATACGGTTTTGTATCTCTGGGTTGTGGTAGATCAGTGCCTTCTATCCACATGGGCAATGGAGTCAAAATGATATGTGTTTCCTCCTATTGGCTTAACTCTAGTTGTTAGGCACTCTGAAAACTCTATGGCTGGCATAAAAATTCACTAAGTCTATGACTTGCATAAACAGTGTTGGAATGTTCCTTTATCAGGTTCTTCTTTAACTATCCAAAAGAAATCTCAAAACCACTGTGATTTATCAAGAGAATTTAATTCTGACTTGCAAACAATAGTTTTAATTAAATCACACAAAATGAGAATGCATTTTGCTAAACCGGGTATATACTTGATATGTTGATTTAAATGATTAAAAGATCCCAAGTTGGAGACAACCAAAATAAAGAATATGAATTTTATTTATCACAACAACTAAACACCAAAAGAAATTTACCAGTTTAACATATTTTCTCCATTGATTCTATTTCAAGAAAGTCTGTCATTATTTACATTCCAGTACCCTCTTGGAAAAATTCTAACTCCTATAGTGTAACTACTGCTTCCTCCTCCCTTTCTTTCATATTTTTACAAATATTTATACAATACATGCCAAGGGTCGTGACCCTTCAATTTTCTGGTTATGACCGTTTGCATTCTTCACAGTTAAATAAAATATTTAATTAATTGCCTTGTCGGAAATTAAATATTTCATACAATAGTTATGCCTTTGATTTTGCTTTGATATTTCAATCTCTTCGTGTATTTATTTCTTTTATCGCTCTTGACTTTGACGGGTCCCACCGGTGATTGTCACGGCTTCCATCATTTCTTATCACGCTACCGCGAGCTTTGACTTTTCTCCCGCAGTATGGTGGTGTCCGTTCTTCAAACCGCTAACTGTTTTTCCTTTTGCCTTCACTGTTACCATGTTATTGCAGTCACCATGTGAATCGGTGGCGGTACCACGGTAACCGCTACCTCCAACTATCGCTGACTGTTTACGGTTTACCGCGGTCTTCATTGGAGCCCCCCACGGTATCGTGATAACCTTATTGATTGCTTCCTTTGCCTCTTACAAACCATCCACCGCTTAACTGTCACTTTTGTCCTTTGTTCATCGTGCTACCACGGTCAATGGCCTAACTGCCAACGGTACCACAGTAGCTATCATTGTCGTTGCCTTTGTCGTTGACCGCTGACCTCCAACTGTCTTCACTCACTCACCCACTAACTGTTACCGCAATCACCGCGGTCTATGTTCAGACCATATGTGGTATAGCGGTAACCGCTTATCGACTGCTACGTTGCCACTGCCTGCCAACCGTCAAACCGTTTACCGCGCTACCACGGTGTATGAGTTAACCGTGTGTGGTAGCACGGTAAGCACTTTATGCCTACCTATTAACCGCTACCGCCATACCGCAGGCCCATTCTGTGAGGCCATGGTAAAGTGGTAAACACATAGAAATGAAATATTAAGGCAGCGGTAAGGTATAAAATGAATAATGAAATGGATGGGGATTAAAATAAACCATTTTTATGAAAAGATAGGCAAATAAAATAAAATCCCTTAGGATATTTATGGATTTTTATGGACATTTGTGGGAGAACCTTAGGGTTTTAGATGGAAATTTTCAGTTCTAACATAACATCAAAAGAAAAGGAAACTTTTACCTACTAAGAAAAATAAGGTAAAGGAACAGTAATAAATTGGAGTATGAATTTCCAGTTGAATCAAAAAGGTGATAAGGAATATTTCTATAATCAAAGTTATGTTTTCTAAAAAGAATCAGGAAGGTGAAGCAACTGAAATCTTAGGTACTTCTTCCCTTCCAAATCTTCCTTCTCCTTCTCAAGAAGGTTGAGCTCCCACTAATATACCTTCTTCCTCTTTTGATAATTCTCCCTTAATGAATAAGTCTCCATCTCTACCACCTCAAGGCTCTTCTAACACACCTCCTCAAAAACCACCTTCACCTAAACCATTCACTCCTCTTGAAAAGTCTCCCTCTTAAAATCATCCTTCTCCAACCACATCACCTCCTAATATATTTTTATATCCTCCTCCTAATAAATATCCAACTCATACTCCATTAAGGTAACTGTTGTTTGGTGTTTTTGCATGTCAACAACTCAAACAGAATAAAAGTTATCCTATCTCTCTTGGAAGGTTGATCTCTATGAACAAAGAGATAACCCCAAGGTCTCACAGGTGTCAAGTTATGATAATGCAGTAGAACAAACTCAGTGATATAATGTGAAAATTCTAGTAATCACAAGGGGTCTTATGTACAAATATTGGAAGCTCTAAACTCATCAGATTTTAAGATATGGTGATGCTTTAATTTCAAGTTCTAACCAAATAATAAAAGAAATAGTAAAATATGAGAGTTTCAGAAGTCTTAATGTTAACACTACTTCTAATATTAACCATGCAAATGATGAAATACCTGGAATGGACCAATCCCTTAAACTAAGTTTTGTTCGACCCAAGCTATACCTACAATCTTGCAGAAAACAATGCAATCTTCTAAGGTGTTAAATATTTTCAGGTTGTTGGCATTCACTCAATAAGACTGAATGAATGTATACAGTTGAACTAAGCACATGAATATGAGGTACAGGTTGAACTTGCACAACATTCCCACAATTGAGAAGTTGCCCAACGTATGAACTAGGGATTGCTACAACACTCCAAATATTAAATCACAAGCATTGCTACCTAAACCAAAGATGTATTCAAACATTTCCAAGCGATTTAAAAGATAGAAAAAGAACCATACAAGATTATTCAATGCAAGAGACGGAACTATTCATAACACCATGTCTGCACTTTGCATTAAATCATCATGTTTGCAACAATTCTAGTATGTTACAACACTTGCTTGAAATGTAAAAAATTAACTTCTAATCTTCTAACATGCTACTCTACTGCTAAATCTACTAATTACACGTATTCTGACTTAGTCTTCCAATCTGAATCGAACCTAACCTATTCCAACCGAACCTTTACAAATGAGGCAGAGTGCCATACTTATAGAATAATAGGCTTGTGTGAACTAGAGCTAGGGTTACAAGGAAGCTCGGTCACCAATCAAATCGGCCTCAATAGCCAGCAATAACTTGTCATCCAGCATTGAATGTAGCAAGGACCCCCATCAAATCGATCTAGGATTGCACAAAGTCAGGGGAATAGATCATTGAGCCACACCCACCAAAATACTTCACCCACGCAAACAACAATGTGCACGAAAACACTAGCATGGATATGAGCCACTGATCGGACCCGAGCTGGGCAAACGAACTGCTAAAATCGAACAAAACCAAGTTGAGCCTCTTTAGATTATGTTTGCCTGCCATTAATGGCCACCAACCAAATCAACCTTGTGTGCAAGAATGGGTCTCATGATAGCAATCGCAAAGTGTACTTGACTACACCCACAAATCATGCAAAATCTTCAAAGTACACCCAGTAATCCCAGCTCGATCTGACCTACATTCAAATGGGACACCATTAATGCTCAAAATATCATCAAAATCCAAGCAGATCCAATAGAGTTCCTAAGGCAAGAAAATCAAGAATAAACCCAAGTAGAGGTGGAACCAAAGATAGGTAGAGGCAGAGCCACGAGCAAAATAGGAACAGAGACCCAAGACAGGCGAAGGCGAAGGCAGAGACAGAATAGGAACGAAAAAGGAAACAAGCGAAAGCGGAGATGAAATGGGAACCAAAATGGGAACCGAAGGTAAATAGGCGGAGGCGGAAACAAAACCAACCTCGGCGAAAGCAGAGGCAGAACGAGAACCAAAATGGGAACCGAAGGGAAACAGGCAGAAGCGGAAACAAAACCAACCCCGACGGAAGCAGAGCCAGAATGGGAATGGGAACCGAACTAGGAACTTTATGAAATTTTAAAGTTAGGTTCCATCCCAATTCTGCCTCTAACAAACGAAGGAAAAAGCGAAGCGAAGAAAACCCAAGGGCGAAAACCAACCCCATGGCCAAAGACAGACAAAACAGCGGGAAAAACAAGAATGCGAGAGGTGGAGTCAAAACGGGAATGGAAATAGAACCGAGAACTTTATGAAATTTCAAGGTTCGGATCCATCCTGGTCCCACCTCCAACAAAAACAAAAGGGAAAGTGAAGCAAGGGAAAAAACTAAGGGAGGAAAGCGACCCTTAGGACGAAAACGAACAAAACAAAGAAGGAAGCGAGCGAGTGGGAAGCAGAGCCGAAATGGGAATAGAAACAAAACTAAGAACTTTGCAAAAGTTTAGAGTTCAATCTCATCTCGATTCCACCTCCAACAGAACAAAAGGAAACAAGGAAAATCAAGGAAAACTAAGGGAGAAAACCAACCCTTAGGATCCAAACAAAAACACCAAGGGATAAAATAGAAGGCAAAAGAAGACCACCCCAGAGAGGAAATCCGCAAGACTCCAAAACCACCAGGAACCCAACACAAAGGCACTCACAACCAAGGAAAACACCAAAGACCAAAACCCCAAGATTTTCAAAGATAAGCACAAAAGAGGGGGCAAGCCACAAAAACGGGCCAAAAGGGGTAGGCCAAGAGAGGTTCCCTACCTTCAATGGGGCATGTGTGCAAAATTGCACAACAGTAACCATCTCCACCACCTCAAAATTCCCTTGATTAATCAAAATATCCTCTAAAGTAGAACCATTAGGAGAAAAATAGTATAGAAACTACAACACTAGGAGAATTTTGTACTTTCAATGCTCCTATTTGGCTTAATCAAACATTAAAGAAAGGAAAGAGAGTCACAAATTTAATTACAAAGTATTTTTAAAGCTTTCCTTTGTGATGATTTGGTCTCCTCCAAAGAAATCTAAGGTAAATTTTTCCATCTTAATGAATTCCCAAAGTTTGAGACAAACTAAAGCTAACACTCAATTATGTGATAAAGAGGAAGAGGCTATGTAGGTCTCTAACTATTAGATCATAAAAATTTCTTTAAGGAAATAAACAAGGGAAGATATTCAAGAACCTACCATGTTTACCCTTGATATCATGATATATAAGATGGATAAATGTAGGGTAATAAAAGAGCAATTAAAAAGAAAAGGTTGTATATTTGAGTTCATATACTTAATATTTAGTATTTTTATTTATATATTCATCTTCAATGGACACATTTTCATTCCTCAAAGCTAAATGTGTAGATATACCTTTTGTTGATGAAATTGGCAATATTGTCAGGATAACAAAGGAGTGGATTGATGAATTACTTTTTCTTGGAGCCAAGATTAGTGGTGTTAATTTTAATTTATTTTAGAAAATTTAAGATGAACTCAATTCTATCAAATATTTGGAAGAAAATTTGCATGTTGAATTAGAAAGTTTGGAGTAAAATTTCCCACAAATTATGGAATTAGCTCAGGTAGATTTCTATACCCTTTTTGTAGAAGGATTTTTGGATGGTAGGGATCTTCATATACATAAATAACGGGAAGAAGAATATAATTACATAAATTTAAAGGAGTGTGTGCCTTGTCCCAAAAATATTGATAATATGTAGGAGTTCATTGAGAGATTTTTGTGCTAATTTTATAATGAAGAAGAAAGCATTAATTTAGTGGATATTTTAAATAAATAATTTTAGGAGGTAATAAAGAATGAGTCATCCAAGGAGTTGAGATATAATGTTTCTTCAATCAATCAACTCATAAGGATAAAACCGTCTTGTGAATATTTTGATAAGAAACAAAATGAATATGATATGTTGTCCCATACCTTGCTAGATATTTTCATTGCTAGAGATGTCTGATTTAGGTACTTAAATGGTCATGATAAGGAATTAGTCAAAGTAATATTGGATAAGTTCAAATTGTATCAACTTGGAATATGAAGCTAAGGGTGTTGAAGGAGATTAGAAAAATGAGGTTGTTTAGTCGAAGATAATGACTTCAAAATACAATTCAAATTTTGGCTCAACTTTGTTGCTATTAAACATTGTAATTTAAAACAAATGAGTCACATGACTCTTAATGTTCTATTATGTATTTTTGACTTATATGGTTTATTAGAGGGAAACAATTCAATTACATAATAATTTGAACCTATATATGCATATATTACCATTTAAAGGGTTGGAAACCAAAACAATTGCTTCTTAATAAAATTATATTCCTCTTTTTCTATTTTTTCTTCTTATTTTCCTAGTTTTATAATCAATGAGCTTTGTTATTTTGTAATTTACATATTTAATTCATGAGCATGTGATGAATTGGAAAGGTGTTTCATATTTTCGATAGATTTTTTTATCAAAAAATATTAAATTGCATCATCAAATTGTTTTGTATTATATATATATATATATGTATGTATAAATGCTTCTTCATTTGACCCAGTAACTTGCAACCAATATGAAGAAGATTGCATCTTTTGAGGATTCATGAACTATGAAATAATTAATTGGTTGGTTTTAAATCACTTATTCCATGGTTCATGAACCCTCAAAAGATGCACTCTTCTTCATATTGGTTGCAAGTTATTGGGTGACGTGAAGAAGCATTTATAACTCAAATTTTCTATTTTTCTAAGTGATGTTTGAAGGACAAGATAATCAAGGTTAGTCTTCCTTTTGTATTTCTTTACCTTCATTTTACAACTTTTATTGCATGCTCTAGATGATGAACAATTTAGAATTAATCTTAGTTTTAAATTTTGTATGTTACGAACTATTATTTTGTAGAAATGATGAATCCATTTATTGTTAAAAAATCTCAAATCTATCTTTTTTGTGGGTCTCTGAAATTGGAAGTTTACAAATTTTATACTTTTTAGATAGAAAATGAATATCTTCATGACCAAAATAATTAGCAACCTCATAGTTCTCTTAGGATTGTATTGGGTTACCCAAGTGCACTCCCAAATTCACATAAAATATTCTGGAGGATAATATCCTTTCAAATAGAGGAAAATTTTGTTTTGCATGATGTTGTGTCAAAAATGCATCAAGAAGTCCATATCCTATATCAATTTAGTAGAGAAAAAGGCATCAAGATATTTTTATTTTACTTCTTGCACTTTAGGAAAGGGTGCCAACCCATTTATATGTAATCTATGTTATTTTTATGTTAATAAAATATTTATTATATGCTTCAATCATGCGTCTGTGTTTAGTTATTTTTCAATTGTATTTGCACTTAATTTGTTAATCACAAGTTTTGATAGTGTATCCCCATAGCAAGAATCAAGTTTTGGGTCTTCAAATCTATTTGAAATTTGGTTGAGGATTCCATTCAAGGTTGTTTCCATTGGAAACTTGATGTGTTTGGCTTCATTGTTTTAGTATTAATGCATAATTAGGGAAAATATATTCAATTATTATATGGTTTCTATACAAATGGATACAAAGTAGTATGATTCATCTTATTTCACTCTTAGTGATACAATTGTAGGCATGACTCATATTAGATCTTATGCTCCTTTGATATCACCAGTTATCTCATTTTACAATGAGAAGATCCATCATAATAATTATTATGGTCCAATTTATATATAAGTTTTCCTCCATAGTTATCCATATGAGGGTGTCCTCATTGATCTAGCCAATTATTATAATATATGCATAGAATATTTTGTATATATATTATTTATAACACTATAGTTATGCACTCTAGTTTTGTATTGAAAATGATGAATGGTGTCCTTATTAACTTTTTGGGAAGCATAATCTTGCCTCTAAATGTGGGGCTTAAAGAAGTGGAAGTATTGTTCCATGGCATTCCTTCATCAAATTGCATCTCTATGTCACTCAAGGAAATCCTTGTTTATAGTAGTTAAAGGTAGTTCCTTCTACAATCTATCAATTCTTGAAATATTTTTATGGAAATTAGATTGTTAATGTCAAGGGAGGTGCATATGTACCTATTTTTGAGACAACTCATATAATTTCACAATTGAGAATTATGTCAAAATCGACACAAATATTCTCTATGAATGTAAAAATAAGAAATATTATGCATAGACTCTTAACAAAGCTCCCTATGAGTGTCAAGATAGGTTCAATAAGTTATCATGTGTATTTATAATAAAAGGATCAAGAACAAAGTGAAAAGTAAAATATGGATATAATGAATCCATATTTATTTCTTATTTAAAGATTGCATAAGAAGTTATGAAACTAGATTAGAATTATTTCCCCCCACCACAAGGGAAGAAGGAAATATATATTCCATAAATACAAAGATAAGGAAGTTAACACCTGGATACCTTTACAATACAAAGAATAAATTCTAATTTAATGATCTTATTCCCACATTATCCATGATGGGCACTTTCTCCATATGTGTCCATAAAAAAACTCAAGCAATTTGAAGGTACAAAAAGATCTAAATTTCAAGGTTAATGTACAATGGATAAAAAAGAGTGTGTTAGAACATAATATTATTAGGAGTCATATCCTTATAAAATTTATGTATTTCTCTAATATAAGGTTATAAACCCTTTTGCATATTATATACTTTATAACACAAATACCATTTAAATAATTAATAATCTAGTATTAAACTATTAGATTATTAATTATTTATAAATGGTATTTTTGAATATGTGCAACTAATACATCGTTAGGTATTTTGTCAGCCCTTCTTCTATTTTAAAGGAGCTTATCTCTCATTGAGAGGTGAAAACTTGGAGATTAAAAGTGAATTTTACCATTATGCACAAGTGATATAGCCAAAATTTTATACCATAAAATTCATTCTCATTATTGACAATAAAACAAATTCAATTATAGAACAATTCTTTTCCAATCTTCATTCACCTTTCTCCAACTGAAAGTTCTCCTTTTTAACTACTAACATACCCTCCCAAAATCTACCTATTTTTAGTAATTTTACATACTCATTTGGCTATGAAACTTTTCATTTATTCAAGTCTAACTAAAGTAGGACTAACTGACAACTGAAAATTTTCTAAAAGCATGTAGAAGTTTGAAAGTAACTAAAAATATATATTTCAAAAAAACCAAAAAAATCATTAAAACCTCAAATTTGAAGCCTTAGATGGTTTAAAATACCCTTGAAAAGGCATCGAGACTTGCTTTGGACTCAACTCTTTGAGACAGTTCTCCACATAAATTTTTAGCTCAAATAGGCTCCTAGATAAAAATTTATGGCCTTAAGAAGTCCTTGCATCAACAAAAAATGTTATTGGTCATTTATAAGTAAGGAGAATTTTTTCCCCAATTTTGGTCTATGTTTTAATAGACCATTATATAAGTGTTTTTATGATGGAATGATGTTTTATGGGTTTTTTTATCTAGAAGGATTTTTCCCATGTATATATTAAGTAATGTGTTGAATTTATATATTTTTATAATTCTCATTTTATTTATTTTATATTTATTTGTAATGATTAGTAATGTAAGATCCTAATTTCTAACATGGTATCAAAGTCAAATAGATAATATTAATCAATTTTAAATACCTTGACATCAACTTTTACAATTTTAAAATTTTCATGAATTGTTATTCCTCTCATCTTTTCTAGAATCAATAAATCAATCCATGGAAAGTTCATTCATTATGGATTGAAAATTATAGTATATTGTCATTTCCAAAGTGTTATATAATAAAATTATTATTTATTCTAGACACCTAGACTAATTAATAAATTACAATAATATATCTTTGTAACTCTACAAATAGATGATCATAAAAGAATCTCCCCAACCTACTTAGAAAATGAATATGTCGCCTACATATTGTGGAAACAAAGATATCTCAAATATATCTTAACGAAAAAAGTGACATATTATATTCTAAATTTATCATAACTTTTTCTCATACAATGAGTTGACTATTCCAATGATAGACTAAAACAGTTTACATACATATACACTATCCATTTTTTTACCTTGATCATCAAGATTAAAGTATGAAGTAGTGATGATTTTTATTAAATAAATAGTTCTTTGTATACACATAAAAAATAATAGAAAGTAACTAATTATAACATAGGAAAGTGGGGTTACAAGTTATATGATTATAACTGACAAATTGGTAATGTGCATTGTTATTCAATGTACTTCGACCACAACTGAGTACATGTAAATTATCTTCATTGTCAACTAATTCTTGAGAATACTCATTGAAAGGATATGCTATATCAAAAACTTCAATGTTCTCATATAACTATAATAAATTTTTCAAAGTAGGAAGGGTATGCTATGTCAGGCACCTTAAAACACACAGCTTAACTATTGTTGCAAACTCACCTGTATGCTCATGTACAAAGTCAGAAATGATCTGCAAGCTAAGTCTTGTTGCATAAAGGATAGGTTGGTTTGAATCACCCTTCTGTGACATATATCGGTGAAGTCTCAATAGAGCAATTGACCACTACTAGGGGAGAGAAGAGCCTCCCCCAAGTGGGAATCGAGATGAATAGTATAAAAATCCAATTCATAGAACTAAACTATAGTTCTTGATCTTCAAGTGTTGAATGAGAGATATCAACTACTAAGGTGTTGGCTAGTAGTGAGGATGGAATGCAAAGAACTAGACTAACACTAGATCTTGAGTAACAGCTAGGGGAGATGTACCAATTTCTGCCCAAGCTAACTTCATGCATTCCTGTAGAGTGAAAAATAGGTATGATTTCAAAAAAAAAGGGCTTCTTTGTAAGCGAGTTAGGACCTTAAAAAGAAAAAATTATCTTCCGGGTATTTAAAACGCGCCTTGTGGAACCCGTAAAGCGAAAGGTGTTTCTAGACCTTTGTCCACTACATTTTCATTACTTCGCCCATACCCGCTCATTATAAATCCAAAAAACTAAATTAAAAAGCCTATTTACAATTATCAATTAACTTAATTCAAGTTACGTTTGTATGTGGGCCCTATCAAAATATCACATGGGTCTGCTAGGAGGTGGTCACTTTAATCTCAACCTCACCACATTACATTGTTAACCACATGCCCCATATGCCTTCATCATACCATGCGTATGATTTTACCATGTGCCCCATATGCCTTCATCAAACCATGCATATGAGTTAACCTAACCGCGGGTGGTTGGGTAGCTTTAAGCCCTAAACTCATCATCTCTCGCGGATTTTTCATTGTGGTCTCCTCTCTCCCGCTATCGACACAAGATCATGTGACCATGGCGACTTCCTTCAGCGCCCTTCTACTACAGGTAATGTCTCCACTTCTCTTCACTTGCAAGATTGTTTGTTCAACAGTGGGTTTTTGTTGGCATCGACGGTGTTTGAGTGCATTTTGGTGTGTTTAAAAATCATTTCTCAGTATGGCATTAAGGGTTTGACTGTAATCATTTCTATTTACATGTGACTGGTAGAAATTTGATCCCTCGTGAATTATTTTGTCTATGGCATTGAGGGTTTGATTGCTATGATTTTTTTTTATATTATTCTATGAACTAATCACATGTAATGTGATTTAAACAAAACATTGCCAAAATTTTGACCAAGTATTATCCTAAAATTTAATGGGTACATATTGTCAAACGCCAGTATAATCATGAAATTTTATGGGTTTTCAGTTTTTGCCCCAAATTATTGAGGGGTTTGAAGATACAGGTTAATGGGTAGACATTTTCTATTTTTAGTAATTATAATATGCACATTAAATTAAATGGGTTTACAGATTTTGTTCGATTCTCTTTGAATCCCTACATTATAATCATGAAAATTAATGGGTATACATTTTTTGTCCCAATTTATAAACCGGTTTTAAGATTACAATTTGCAGACAATTATATATATATATATATATATATATATATATATACAGTCATGTCATGTAGGGTTTCATCATATCAAGACGTGTAGGGTTTCATCACATGAAGCTTCATAGACAATGATATGTTCTAATCACATTGTATATATATTTTAGTAGAGAATGATATATTATTTTCAGACAATGATATGTTCTTATCAGATTTTATATATATATATATATTTGCAAACAATGATATATTATTTTCAGAGAATGATATGTTATTATCATAATGTATATATATTTTTGCAGGCAATGATATATTATTTTCAGACAATGATATGTTGTTATTAGATTGTATATATATATAGTTACAGACAATTATATATATATATATATATATGTATATATAGGTTCATGTGATGAAACCCTACACGAATTGATATGATGAAACTATATATATATATGTATATATAGGTTCATGTGATTAAACCCTACATGGCTTCATATGATGAAACCCTACACAACATGAGGCTTGATATATACATGGCATGACTGTATTTATATATATATATATATAATCTGATAATAATATATCATTGTATTTGCATACAATGATATATTATTATCAGATTATATATATACACACAATTTTATGTAAATACTACATTGTATGCAAATATAATGATATATTCTTATCAAATTGTGTGTATATGTATATATATACAGTCATGCCCTCTAGTGTTTCATCATATCAATCCATGTACAGTTTCATCACATGGACCTTAACATGATCCTCTATCAATGTCTACCATTTAATAATGCCCAAGTTTCTTGCCATATATCCCTATTACTCAGTTATCTTTAATAAACACATTGGCATTATCAGTTTAATATCCCTATAACTCAATTACTTTGCATTTGTTCATATCCTCATGGAAACCCATGTGATGCTAAAAATATCATCCAACTACAAAAAGGTAAAACCAGTGTTGGTTCAAGCAAAGTTTACTTTTTCAGCTTAGAGGTAAAACCAAAATCTTGAAGAATAAAACAAACCTTAATCTTCTCAAGCATGACTGTAAATTGATCGAAGTGATTTAATGCAGCTCTTCGCTTTTGCACAATTAGTTTCCTTCACCATGAACTATTCTCCCATCCCTTCTGAACCTTGGCTAAACAATAACAAATGGATAGTCACTATACAGCTGCTAACATCCATGGCAACCTCCATATACATTCCATAAAATTTTATTCCTGCTTTCTCCATAGTCTCAATCAACACATTCTTTTTTGGTATCTTAGGGATGTCAATTTTGATATATATCAAATTAAAAATGTATAATCCTATATAGATATCCGATATAGATATATATCCATATAAGACTATACATATGTAATCTGATATAGATACACATCTATGTAAGAGTATACATATGTAATCCGATATATATATTTTATATGTAGATATATATATACATCTATATACATATACATATACATATATATAAATATATATATATATATATATATGTAGATATGTAGATATATATCTACATAGATATATATATGTATATATGTAGATATATATCTACATATATATATATGTGTGTGTGTGTGTGTGTGTGTGTATGTATTATATATGTAGATATATATCTATATATATGTGTGTGTGTGTGTATGTATATGTATATGTAGATATATGTATATGTATATGTATATATATATATATATATATGTATATGTATATATATATGTAGATATATATATATATATGTAGATATATATATATATATATGTAGATATATATATGTATATGTATATATATATATATTTATAGATTATATATATGTATGATATTATATATAATCTAATATACATTATATATATCAGATTATATATGTATAATCTTGTATGGATAATAGAGGTGAAAATGAGGAAGAAAACCGCAGGAGATGATGAGTTTAGGGCTTAAAGATGCCTAGAAACCTGCAGTTAGGTAAACTCATATGTGTGGTTTGATGAAGGCATATGGGGCATGTGGTTAACAATGTAATGTGGTCAGGTTGAGATTAAAGTGACCACCTCCTAGCAAACCCACGTGATATATTGATCGGGCCCATATACAAACTTAACTTGAAATAGGTTAATTGATAATTATAAATAGTCTTTTTTTCATTCAACGCACCATTGAAATTAGACATAAATGGCCATTGCAGTATGAAATGACCGATTGTTTGGCAAGGAAATTCAAATTTGAAATTCAATCACCACAATTCAATGCATTCAATATACACATTCGAATGATTTTATAAGAGGGAATTTCCAGTGTCGTTTTCATTACGAATTCTCATATGCTTTCACTACATATCCTCTGCAAAATTCAGCTCCGTACATATAACAAAACAAAAAAATATTATAATTCATATATATAATTGAATTTATGCAAGCCACCTATTTTGTCAATTAGATCAAATATAAATTTGATTTCCTAAAAGCCACGGCAGAACTGAGGCATAAATGGCCACTGCAAAATGAAATGACATATTGTTTCCCACGAAGATTTAATTTGCACATTCCAATGTTTTTATAAGAGGGAATTTCAAGAGTCATTTCTTGAATATCCTCTGCAAAATTCATAGCTTACTAAGGAAACCTATGTGCATTCCTATTAAAAGGGAGCTTATTCATGTTGGTACACCCAGAATAACTAAATTCATGTTTTTATTTATCAGTATACTGGATTTACATTTATGTTGTCTGTTTCATTATTCAATATACTCTTTTATATTTATGTACTCAGTGTTTACATTATTTTCAGGCATACAAATTATTCAGTTTTCAATTAGTTGTTCAAATGAGCATTATACATTATGTAATCATATCACATCATACAATGATATGGGTTAATCTATTTTCTTCCACTTATTTTATGTGTTTCAATAATCAAATTACATATATGTATATACATATACATGTACATGTATATGTATATACAAATATATATACATATGCATACACATGTATATATATATGTCCTTTCTATTGCACTACCATGTAGGGTGTCATCATATGCAATATACATTATTATTTTCAGCTTCATACTAAGGATCAAAACATTGTGGATTTTAATGCTCCAATCAAAACTCTCATTGTTGTGCATGCAATATTGTAAGGATGATTTGATGTGGGAATATTACGAGTATCAAGTACTACCCTCGTTTATTACAATTATTTTGCAAGCAAGTGGGAGTGTCAAGAGGTGAATCAAGTATGTGGATTATCAACATACCAACAAAGTCGTGTTTGTTAACACAATAAACTCTATAGGGACATTTTTCTCTGAATGCTTTATGATATGTTTACATTTTCTATTATATTGTGTTCATAAATATATAGTTTTCTTACTAATGCTTATTTGATTGGATGAATATATTTAACTACATTGGTCTCTTAATGGCAGGCATGTAAGGACTTATCCGCAATCAATAGAAGACATTAAGCTTTAATGACAAGTAAAGTTTATGACTTTACTTTGGCAATGACCTAGTAATACTGAAAAATATGTGTTTTTATATATATGGCTGAAAGTTAGATGATTGAGTAATAGTATACAATAATTATGAGATTAGTTAGTATTAGATTAATTATATATCTACATGTATATACATATATATATTGATAGGTATATATGTACATACATATATATTGTTATGCATATATGTATGTACATAGATAGCTATATATATGTGTGTGTGTCTATGTATATATATATATATATATAATTAATCTGATAATTAATATGTAGTTTTGTTAAATTTTGATATTGATAATTAATAAGAATATATCATTGTCTGTAAATACAATGATTATAATTTGCAAGCAATGATATATTCTTATCATATTGTATATATATATATATCCATACAATCTGATAAGAATATATCTTTTTCTACAAATATATACATACAATCTGATAAGAACATATCAATATCTGCAAATACAATGATTACTATTTGCAAACAATGATATATTCTTATCAGATTGTATGTATATATGCATGCATACAATCTAATAAGAATATATCATTATCTACTAGGAGGTGATCGCTTTAATCTCAACTCGACCACATTACCTTTTTAACCACGTGCCCCATATGCCTTCATCAAACCACTTGTATGGGTTTACCTAATTGTGGTTTATCAGGCATCTTTAAGCCCTAAGCTCATCATCTCCCATGAATTTCTTATCACATTACTATTTGCAAAAAATGATATATTCTTATCAAATTGTATATATATATATACAATCTGATAAGAATATATCATTGTCTGCAAATATATACATACAATCTGATAATAACATATCATTGTCTGCAAAGAATATATCATTGTCTGCAAATTGTGTAATTAGTGATACAACAAAAAATGCAAGGTTGAAACCCTCATCAAACATATAAGAGATACAAATTTGAGGTTCCAATAAATAACAACAACAACATTAGGACATTTTATAATCATATCATAGTTATATTTTTAATCAAACTATAATAATTGATTGGGTGGTGCGACAGAAAAACATGGCTAAAACATATGTGAGGTTTCAAAATATTACTGAAAGCTTGTATTCAACTTCTTCTCACTGTAAACATATGTGAGGTTCCAAACATAATAACAACAACATTATCACATCTTATAATCATATCACAGTTATAACTTGAAGTAGATAAACAGATCTGATATGCAAAGCTAATCACCAAAATATATTGCTACATCGATCAAAAAACAAAATTCAATACGAACATGATCAATTCTCCATATTGCTAGGAAAAGGAGGTGGTGTGAGATATCCGCCAATAGCTAAGTCTGCTCCACTTGTAGGAGGTGATACTTGGTCAATAGAGGTTTGAAGGCATGTTGCTATTTGAGCAAGTAATGTCTGGCTTGCATCTGCAGTCAGTCCCATTTGTTGTGAGCCTCTCCCAACTTGCATATTGTTGATAGTTGTAAGGGTTTGTGCCAATATGTTCATCATATCAAGCAGGATAGGGTGTTGTGGGCATATAGGATTCCCCACTATAGACTTACATTTTATCCTCTCTACTTGTTTAGCTTTCTTTTCAGCCGCCTTTTGTAGATGTTCAACCTTTGCCTGCTCTTGTCTAATTGCTTTCTCCTACATTCTAATCATCTTCTCCTCATCTTCTATCACTTTCCTTGCTTGCTTCTCAACCCTCATTGCTTCCTTTTGAATTGATTTCACTTCACGTTCTGCCTTTCTCTGCAACATCTACTCCTTCTTATGTTGTCACAACTCCTCTTGCCTTTTATTCTCTGCCTCTTGTTCGTTGTACATTTTGATGAAGGCATCGGATGTTAGTACTTGGGACTACCTACTAAAGTGAAGCACTCCCGAACGACCTCCCTATGATTTTCCTTGCACCCTCTGCACTGGAAGTTTCAATAATTTTTTGTTTGGTCTTGTTGTTTGTTTTCCATCATGTGGGGTGCATGGCATAAACTTAGCTTCTTCCTCACTAATTGTATTGTCATCTTCACTTCGACCATCACTATGCTCTTCTCAATTCCTTGAAGTAGTGAAGTAATGTATTACTTCGGTTGGATCAACGTGTGGTGGGGATGGCATAGAAAGGCTGACTTCTTCCTCAATTGGATTTAATTGCACTCCAATATTTGTGGTTGCTTCATGCATCCATTTCGATTGGATTACTTGAGTTGGAAAACTCAGGCCAACTGATGTAGTCATTGTATCCTCATTGCAAGGTGCAATAACTGGTTGGACTTCTACTTGGAAATCTACAAAAACTAGTTGGATTTTTGGTTGAATGTGTGATGTAGTTTCAACACCCTCATTGCATTCTGCTACCACATCACTTGCCACATCGCTTGGATCATATTCCTGCACAAAACCATAAATTTTTTCCTCATTGTAACCAAGTAGATGCAAGCATGTCTTTGTTGCCATAACATTCTCTTCATCTTCCATCGTGCAAGCATCATCTTCTATTCTAGGACTTGGTAGATCCTCTTCAACAATATAGCCTTCACTTGGCCCCATGTCCCTGTCAAGGGTTGACCGATTAAGTGGCCAAATTCCTGTTCTACAGAACCCACTAACAATGTTGCTTGGTTTCAAAGCTTTTTTGAAAGCTTGACTTGCAAGAGTTGCCAACTCTTCATGCCCAATATCGATATGTGGGTTGTTTTTTTGCCATATTGTTCTTTTCTCTCTGAAATATGCCTTGAATGGAGAAAAAATGCTAACATCCAACGGCTGCATCTTGTGACTGGTATGAGCAGGAAATATTATTAGGTATATTCCTAATTTTCTTGCTTCTTCTATGGTCTTGAAAGCAACGTGGCTTCCATGGCCGTCAAAAATGAGAAGAGCCTTGTTTGTCAGTGAAACCCCACTGGGGATATTACCTACAAAATGGTCTAACCATTTGACAAATAGTTCCTTTGTCATCCAAGCATGTTTTTGGACTTTCATCAATGCCCCTATCTCACAATTAATGATATAGTTTTGCATGTGCCTTTTTTATTTAAACAGGTAGAACTCAGGAATACTTAACCCAAACACACTTACACAAGCCAACACTGTGATCCATGCTCTTTTTTTGAAACCAAATATGGTACAAATTTTGCACCCAATTTGGCAATAACTCTCATGCCACAATTTCTACCAACCTGAATACCAATCTCATCGCAATTCCAAATTTGGCTTGCTCCATAGTGGTTAAGGTTGATCATATTCTCGACGTTGTCATAGAATGCTTGCACGACAGAAGGACAAACCATAATTTCTCTGTCACTGTTCACTCCTTTAGCTATTCTTATTGTCAAATCTAGGTTCCTTCTTCGAAATCCTGCCCACCATGACCTCCTAGGGACCCCATTTGTGAATGGATTGGACCGACTTGTAGTGATTTGGGCAATTGTGGCTTGTAGTTGATTCACCTATAGTCCATGGTCCAATTCTACCATTTCCTTGCACCATTGGACAACTTCAACCTCCTCCTCCTCATATAAAATGGTATGTGGACCCCTCCTCTTGGTGGTAGTAACTCCTAATAGCCACACCCTCAAACTGTTAGGTGGCATATCCCACTTGATTGTTGCTCCCCCGATTGACATGTTGTGTTCTTCGACACTTTTAACTGCTTCTTCCATATCAACATATGTCCACTGCCTAATGGGTATAGGTGAGGGAAATTGCACAGTAGGTTGAACATCTAGCTAAATAGGAGGTTCAACTTCTATTGTGTTGGTGGCTTCATCCGCAGAGTCAGGAACATCTTGTTTTGCAAGAATTGCATGTACTTCCTCATCAGGCTCTAATTCAACAAAGTGCACCCCATGAGTGACTCTAATGGCACATGGTCCTCTTCCTACAACCGTTTTAGAGTGTCTTCTAGCAAGTGCCATTATATTCCACTTAACCTACACATACAATAAATCTTGCATAACTTGTTAGTGCAGCAAAGAATATATCATTGTTTGCATAGATATATATACAATCTAGTTAGAACATATCATTGTCTGTGAAGCTTCATGTGATTAAATTTCATGATTATAATGTAGGGATTTGAAGAGAATCTGACAAAATCTATATACCCATTTAATTTTATGTGCATATTATAATTACTAAAAATAGAAAATTTCTACCCATTAACTCGTATCTTGAAACCCATAAAATTTCATGATTATACTGGCATTTGACAGTATACCAAATAAATTTCATGATTATACTTGGTCAAAAAAAATTCAATGTTCTATTTAAATCACATTACATGTGATTAGTTCATAGAATAATGCCAAAAAAAAGCATAGCAGTCAAACCCTCAATGCCATAGACATAATAATTCACGAGGGATCAAATTTCTACCAATCACATGTAAATAGAAATGATTACAGTCAAACCCTTAATTCCATATAGAGAAATGATTTTTAAACACACCAAAATGCACTCAAACACCATCAACGCCAACAAGATCCCACTGTTGAACAAACAATATTGCAGGTGAAGAGAGGTGGATCAAATTTCTACCACTCACATGTAAACCCTACACGGCTTGATATGATGAAACACTACATGGCATGACTGTATATATATATATATATATATATATATATGTATGTATGTATGTATGTATGTATACAGTCTGATAATAATATATCATTGCCTACAAATACAAAGATTACAAATTATAGACAATGATATATTCTTATCAGATTGTAGATATATACAGTCATGTCGTGTATATATGTACAATCTAAAAAGAATATTTCATTGTCTGCGAGCTTCATGTGATGAAACCTTAATGCCAACTAAAACCCATTGTTCAACATACAAAATTCTAGGGGAAAGGTAAACAGATTAATAAGATATGCATCTAATTTTTCCAAGATGAAGAAATAGAGGAGCTATTTTGGCCTATAGAGAATGTAGTGAAGTGTTATAGAAATCATGGCATTTTCCATGACTTTAAGATTCATGGAATTTGCCGAGAAATCACTAGTCATGGTATCTGCCATGGTTTCTAGAATACTTTTGATGACATGCATTGTAGGCCAAGAGAGTTATGATGCATCTACATCAACACGAGTGAAAGTATTTGATGGTATGGAAGTATATGATGAAACACTACACGGAATGACTGTATGTATATATATTGTATGTATACAATCTGATAAGAATATATCATTGTATTTGCAGAGAATGATAAGTTCTTATCAAATTGTATATATATTATGTGTATACAATCTGATAAGAATATATCATTGTATTTGCAGAGAATGATAAATTCTTATCAGATTGTATATATATGTACAATCTGATATGATGAAACCCTACATGGCATGACTATATATATTTGTCTACAAATTGTAATCCAAAAACTACTCAATAAATTGGGACAAAAATTATATACCCATTAAACTCCATGATTACTAAAGAGGGATTTAGAATATAACTGTGATATGATTAAAAAATGGGTAATTTTGTTGTTATTATCTTTGATTTATGATGAATGCAAGTGAAAAAGTGTAACTATGATATGATTAAATAATGGATAATGCTAAGTTGAACAACTGACTTGGATTAAAAACAATATTGACTCTTGTTGGATGGTGGTTGGGGGTTTTAACTCTCCTCTATATCCTTTGGAGAAAAGTGGTGGTCTGGTGGATCAATCAGATAGCATGTCTAACCTGGCTAACTTTCTGAGCTCTTCTAGCCTGGTTGGCATTGATCTTTCTGGCCAAGACTTAACTTGGTCCAATAGGTGCCTAGGCGAAAATTTGTTAAAAATTCAATTGGATCGGTTCCTCTGTTCTTGTCACTGGAATATCCTCCTGAATGCTAATCTCGGAGCCCTGTCCAAAATGGTGTCCAACCATAATCCTCTGTTGCTGGCCTCTAATGACCAATTTGTTGCGGGTCCTATCACATTCTGATTCGAGATAATGTGGAATTCTCATCCTGATTTCAAGAATAAAATTGTTGAATGGTGGAACATCCTTGTTCGTGGATCCTCCATGTTCAAGATCTTCTTCAAACTTAAACATATCAAATGCATGGTAAAAGGTTGGAACAAGCGTGTCTTTGGTGATGTTTTCCAAAAGAAAAATATTTTAGAGGAAAAATTGAAAACCTTACAAAGGAAAATGGAGGAAGGGGATGACAGTCAGTTGACTCACAACCAGGAAATTGAGAATAGGAAGGAATGGGAACAAATCCTCAAGAAAGAGGAAATCTTTTGGAAACAAAAATCTAGGGTCCAATGGTTGAAAGAGGGCGATAGGAATACCTCTTTCTTTCATGTGTCGGCCATCAAGCATAAGAAAAGGAATCAAATTGATAAACTAACTAATATAAGGGGAGAGGTGATATCTACGCCTGTCCAGATTGGATTTTTGGTTGTTGATTACTTTTAGGAGGCCTACTTGGCTCCTGTTGAGGCGCCCAACCTGACCATGGATAGTCTACTATTAAACCACCTACCAATCATCATCACCCAGAATGATAATCTTGGGATTCTCAGTGTTGTTACTCTAGAGGAGGTTCGGTTGGAAACGTTTGGTATGGGAGCATTCAAAGCACTAGGCCCCTATAGTTTTCCCCAGCTTTCTTTCAGATCTTCTGGGAGATTGTGGGTGAGGACCATGTTTTAGTTGCTCATGATCTCTTCAAAACTAGTAAAATTATTAAACAACTAAACCATACCTTCATTTCTCTAATCCCTAAGATCGGCGATCCTCAATCCATGTCTAATTTTTGACCTATTAGCCTATGCAACACCTTTTACAAAATCCTCTCCAAGATCTTGGTGAACTGAATCAAACCCCTTCTTGAAAAAATCATTAGCCCCACCCAAAAAGGGTTTGTTCCTGGTTGTTATATTCTTGATATTACTATGACCACCCATGAGCTTCTCCACTCCATGGACAGATGTAACTATGTGGGGATGGCCTTCAAATTGGATATTTCAAAAGCCTATGACAAGGTTATCTGGGACTTCATCCCTAAAGTCTTGACCAAGTTTGGGTTCAACTAGTCTGTGGTCAAACTCATAATGGAATGTGTTACTATGGTTAAGTACTCTATTTTGGTCAATGGGGCCCCTTTAGGTTCTTCTCTGCTGGTAGAGCGATCAAACAAGGTGATCCCCTCTCACCCTATTTATTTATCATGATAGCAGATGTGTTGAGCAGGAACTTTGCTAGTCTGTTGTCGAAGGGTTCTAGAAAGGGAATCAAAGCTGCCTCTTCTTTGGACTCGATAGTCATACAAAAATTTGTGGATGATACCTTCCTTTTTGGGAAAGCCTCTGTGGTTGAAGCTAGAAAATGGAAAAATTGTCTAAACAACTATGTTGCTTGCTCTAGTCAATGCATTAACTACAAAAAAAGCATGATTTAATTCTTTAACAACACTCCTAACTTGCAAGCTAGGGTGACTATTGTTCTGGGTTGCTTGAGTGGGACTCTCCCTTCAGTTTACCTTGGGCTCCCTCTCACTGTTAAGGAGGTCACCCTTGGCTTTTGGAACTCAGTGCTTGAAAGAATTCAAAGGAAACTTCTTGGATGGAAAGGTTCCATTCTTAGCCATGTCGGTAAGCTTCAACTCCTTTCCGTTGCTCTTCAAGGTATACCAATTTACTTCCTCTCTATTTTCAAGATACCCATGTATATAACTAAGAAATTTGAAAAAATTCAAAAGAATTTCCTCTGGTCTGGGACCGAGGACAAGAAGAAATTTGCCCTGGTAAAATGGGAAAAGGTCTGTCAACCCAAAAATTATGATGGTCTTGGGATCATGGATATAGCCAACACTAACAAGGCCTTGATGGCCAAGGTGGGTTGGGATCAAATAAGGAACACTAAGGATTGGTGCAAAGTCATGAATTCTAAATATCTTCAAAACAGGCCTTTGGTCAGCTACCTTTCTAAGGTTCATCCTCAGGGTTCTTTAACCTGGAGGACCATTTGTAGCATGTAGAGTCTTCTTAGGAGTGGGATAAAATGGAAGATAGGCAATGGTAATAAGATCAAGTTCTGGGAAGATCTGGTTACTTGATACCCCTCTTGAAATTTCTGGTTTCAGGAATCTCCAGAGGCTAGCCCAGAGGATCTTCGGTATCCACGTTAGGGACTATGTTCTTGGGCCTCCTGTGGCTAGGGTGTGGAAGGATTTAACCCTTTGTTGCCCCTTTTCCCAGGATCTTTGTTGCTTGGCTAGGTCTCTTTAGGATTTACTTTCTCTTACTAAGCTTCCCTCATCCTGCTTGGGAGATGAATTTTTTTGGACCTTTGATAAATATGGTAATTTGTTTGTCAAATCGATGTATAATTTGTTGACAAACTAGGGTGTTGCAAATGATCCTTGAAAGAAGGTCTGGAACTGCCATATGATCCCAAAATTCAATTTCTTCTGCTGGATCGCCTGTCACAACAAGATTCTCACTCAAGACAATTTGAGGAAAAGAGGATTTTATATCCCCAATAGATGTTTGTTATGTAAATGTTGTGAGGAAACTGTAGACCACTTACTGTTACATTGCTCCTTTGTTGCTTAAGTTTGGAGATTGGCTTTTGATAGATTGAGTATTCTTTGGACCTGTGAACCCCAATCCTAGACCTGCACAAACACAAGAAACAAACACATAGTTAGATTTGTATGCAAGTAAGAACAAGGATTCCCCATGAAATTCATTAGCAATGCTCAAAATAGGAAAATAAGAAGAACAAGACAATAAAGTAAATAAATCCTAATTAATCATGCAAATCCTCAATCCCATGGGGGAATTGGTGCCAATTATGTGTAGAAGTTGGCCCTTTCCCAACTCTTTTGTAAGCTTGATGAAGATTGATCCACTTGATGGTGAAGAACAATGTGATTCCTTGATAAAATCTACAATAACCTAGCTATGATGATGGAAAATGCTCAAGGAAATGAATGAAATTGTTCTAAATGTGAAGATAATAACTTTTCTTTCAAATTGTGGATGATAAATGAGAAGGAAAGCCTCTTATTTATAGATGAGATTTAAAGAAGAAGAGGCAAAATGGATGAATGTGGGACTAATCTTCAACCAATGGCCAAATGCCACTTTTCAAGATGTGAATGGAGGAAGGTTGTGCACATTTTGATGAATGAGCCAATAAATGATATTAGGTGGAATTTCAAATTTGAAAGTTGGCTTGTTGGAGGGAGAAAAGAATGACTTAAATGCCACTTGGCTCAATGCACAAGGACATGTAAAACGAGTTAAATGCTTTGTTGGAAGGACAAATCCCATTTGGAGGGATTTTCAAATTTGAAATAATATTCTCCTTTTATGCCATGTTCAAAGAAAATAGAGATTTAATAAATCATTTAAATGTATTTTCATGTGCAAGTGGAAAAATCTAGAGAATTTAGGGGATTAAGATTAAATCAATCAGGATTTGATTAATTTAATGAGGGATTAGCTGATTTGACCATTTGATTTAGATTTTTGGATTGAAATAAATCAAAATGAGAGGAAAATTATTTAGACTTAATTAAATAAAGATTTTGATTTATTTAATTAAAGAAGATGGTGTTAGATTAAATCAAATAAAGATTAATTTATTTAATTTAATGGAATGACTTTAGAGATTAATTAAATGAAATGAATTATTTAATTAAAAGAGGGACTATATGATTAAATAAAAAATGATTTATTTAATTAATAGAAGATGATGACTTGATCAAATAAAATTGATTTATTAAATGAAGAGATGAAATGTGATGAATTTAATTAAATAGAGATTATTTAATGAAATGATTAGCAGAGAGATTATTCATGATGAACTAGTGTTAGTAAAATCAAGATCAGGTGTGATTGGTATATTTTCCATGTCTACATTTTTCCCCTCTTTGAAGAAATGCACTTGTTGTGTTGGTTCAAAGAATAAACTGTTGTGATCAAAATTCAACAATTTCTCAATTTTTTTGGATGCCCTACTGCTGCCCCAACGAGAAGGATTATGTCGGTATACTGCCCCCTCGAGAGATAAAGCGGAAATGTTTGATTTGAGGGTCGATCTCATGACAAAGAGGTTCAAGATTAGTTCAGCTCGAATGTTTGATGTAGACAGATTTGATGATGTAGATAGTCATCTGCCATGGGTAACCTCATGTCTACTTTGATATATTACACACACTTGGTCCTGATTTTGTACCATGACAGCTACATTATTGATGATATATATGAGATGATTATGATGTTTATATGCAATGGATGATATGGATGCACATAATATGATATGATGATGCTTTTATGACTATGCAGTGGATGATAAATGTATGGTTTATGAGATGCCTAGAACAACCAATCTATATTATGCAATGATGGAGATGTAATGCATGTGGTATGATTAATGCTTTCTATATGATATGATATGCATTATGCAGTATGCTAACGGTTTGTGGATGCAAGATACATGCAATGGTGATGATTTATGATTAATTGTCATGGTACCATGTTAGCGCGAAGGGAAGTAAGAAGAAATAAGACAATGACAAGAGAATCCAACAAGCCAACTTTAATGATGATCATGATTATGATTTTCTTATCAAGAATTGGGATTTTATAAAGGCCATTTACCTTATGTTTGATAACACACATAGATACGATGCATCAAGGTATAAAGATCCAGGATGGTGTTGTACCTAGTGTGATGGACTTTGACTCAATAAACAAATAGGATTATTCCTATTCACACTTGACATACGAAACCTTATTCAAAATGTAGTTCAAATACTCTAAACATCTCAGACCAAAACATAGAAAAGCAAGCCTTCATATGTGGTCAACAAGACATCTTGAACACCCTCCCTATAAACCAAACAAATCACGCATGACGAAGTTATATTACAAGAACATCCAACAAGCACAACAGATAAAAAGATAATGATCATTGCCCCATTCCTTTCTCTCTAAATCTTTATGTTTATACATCATCAAGAGGTCATTGGAATGAGTGCAATAAGATAAATCCAAAGAAAAGATAAAGTAAACAAACAAGCTAATGTTCTTCATACCGCTAGCCAAGACTAAACTACAGTGATGCTTGATGTTGATTTCCATAGTAGGAAGGATGCATCCTAGGACATGTTGTGATCAGGTGATGATGAGCTTTTGATTGGATGATAAGCTATTGATACTCCGAGTTGACCAGCTTGTTGACTTACTGACCTAGACTTGAGACTTTGACGATTAGGTGTTCACTTTTGAACCTGCTAGACTTGCTTCCGACTGACTTACCAAAGGATGAAAATGATGATTGATTTATTATGAGTGATGATTATTGCGGGTGAATGCGAGATGAGACGGATGCACCATTTTGGGTTTTTCAAATATTTGGATTTTTTTGATGTTTTGAGATTGTTTTAATTTTTGGGTTTTTTATGAATTTTTTTGTATTTTTTGAGATTTAACCAAGAGACTAACTTAAAGACCTATCCTAGGGGTCTCAAGAGTTGATCAATAGATTAGCCTTGCCTACGGTACATATATGCAGAGAACACGTAGTTCGACTGACATAGACTCAATTACTGATGAGATAGATGGGCAAATAGATTGCCATTGTGACAGACGCTTGTAGGATTGACCTAAAAATGTCTTGAGGGATGATCAAAGGTCAACCTTGCCTATGTTCAAGATCAGAGACGATGTAGTTTGGTTGGATGACTCTATTTGACATGTTTTTTTTATTTTTTGAGATTTTGATGTTTTTGGATTTTTTATGTTTAAAGAAGATCACAAGAATATACATGAATATGATTTGATGCAAGTACAGGAAAATTTCCCCAATGTAATGAGACAGACTACTTCAATACAAGCAGGACAAACTGACCTTAGGAATATGCCAAGTAGTACTAGGGTGGAACATGATACAAACACAACATCAAGCTATGGATGTGAATGGATGGATGGGAGATTAATGATGGATGAATGATAGGATGTAATGGGTAAGTGAGTGTGCAGAGCAAGCCGTGAAGATCCTGGTGGATGGAGAGTGCTTTATTTATGCTTGGTGCCTGTTTGTCAGGTTTTCACCAAGGTACTTGTCCAAAGCACCACCGAGGTGGTTTTCACTAGAGGACGATTTTTTTCTTTACTATTTTCAATCTTTTTTCTATTTTTTTTGGATTTTTTATTTTTTTTGTTGTCGCCAAGACGCCTATTTGCCAGGTTTTCATCAGGGTGACCATTTTTTCAAGACATTTTTTAATAAAAAAATTGTATTTTTTTGGTTCTATACCTTGCAATATTTTAGGCATAAATTTTTTTGAGATGGGAGTTGTTCATGAGCTCCTACACAGGCTCGCCTTCTAGTGTCGATAACTGATATGCCCCTAATTTATAGCTTGTCGTGATGATGAAAGGTCCCAACTAGTTGGGCTCAAATTTTCCTTTGCTTTTTGGGTTTGGTACGTTCTTTTGGTTCTCCTTTGGCACAAGTTCATCGACTTGGAAGGTCAGTCTCTTGATCTTCTTGTTATAACTCTGCTTAAGTCGGTTTTGATATACCTATAGATGGTTTAGGGCATCCATATGTCATTCATCCAGTAACTCCAGCTCACTCAGTCATGAGACCCGGTATTCTTCATCTATGATGAGATTTTGCAGTGATATCCTTAGGGATGGGAGCTCCATCTCAATGGGTAGGATGGCTTCTAATCTGTAGACTAGAGAGAATGGGGTGGCACATGTTGGTGTGCGAATGGTGGTGTGATAGGCCCACAAGGCAAGATTTAGCTGCAGATGTCAATTATGACCAACATCATTGACTATTTTCTTAAGGATTTTCAAGATGGTTTTATTGGTGGCTTTTGTTTGGTCGTTGCCTTGGGGGTAATACAGAGTGGAAAAGTGATGTTGGATATTGAATTTTTTACATAAGTCACGAACATCCTGATTTTTGAAAGGTGTCCCATTATCTGAGATAATATCTTGGGGGGCACCGTATTGAAAAATGAGATAGTTCAGGATGAACTTGGATATCTGTTTTCCAGTTATGTAGGTCATGGGAATCATTTTGACCCACTTTGTAAAGTACTTTATGGCAATGATGATGAATTTGTGGCCATTGGATGAGGTGGGGGTGATTTTTCTGATGAGATCGAGCCCCCATTGTGAAAAGGGCCAAGTTGTAACAATGGGATGAAGTTCCTGAGTTGGTGCATGGATGAGCTCTCCATGTTGTTGACACTACAAACATCTTCTGATGAAGTCATGTGTGTCCCTCTCCATCGTGGGCCAGTAGTATCCAGTCCTCAGCAACTTCTTAGCCAAAGTTATATTGCTCAAGTGTGGTACACAAATGACGTTGTGTACCTTGGTTAAAGCAGTCAGGGCTTCCTCAGTATTTAGGCAATGCAACAGGGTTCCTTCAATGCTCCTATGATAAAGGGTTTCTCTTAGGATGACAAAGCGGATTGAATTTTTAATGAAGGATTGTTTAAGGTTTGGGGTTATGTCAGTGAGAAAGACTCCTATTCTTAAGTATGTGTAAATTTCATGATACCAAGGATCACCGGGACCAACGAGTTCACACACGAATTCAGACTATGGTACCTTGAATGTTGGTACGAGAAGTTTCTCTACAAGGAATTCTTGCTTTGGGACGTTGTGTGGGATTTCCAAGAGTGACCCAATTGTAGTCATTACGTTTGTTGCTCTGTTGTTTGTTGTAGGTAGTTGTTCAAATGTGATATCAATGAATGACTCTTTGAGGCTTTCTACCAATTTCTTGTATGGATTTAGCTTGTCTTCCTTCATCTGATATTCATTGTTTACTTGATTTATTATGAGTTGAGAGTCACCATATACCTTTAGAGCCATAATCTACCATTGTACTGTAATCCTTAAGCCTATGACAAGAGCCTCATATTATGCTATATTATTTATGCATGGGAATGACAACTTGTAACATTTGGGTATGCAGTCTCCTTGGGGAGTTATGAAGAAAATTCTTGCTCCTGGCCCATGTTGCATGTAAGATCCATCAAAATACATCTTCCAATGGTTTGCTACACTTAGGCTGAAAATTGATTCGTCTGAGAATTCTGAGATAAGTGGGTTTTCTGCATATATAGGAGCCTCTGCTAGTTGATCTGCAATTACTTGTCCCTTGATGGCCTTGTGCTCCACATATTCAATGTCTTGTTTTGTCAATATCATAAACCACTTGGTTGTTCGTTCTGTAAGAGTGGCTTTAGAAAGTATGTATTTGAGAGGATCTATCTTTGTGATTAGCTTGATCTGATGAGCCAGCATGTAGTGTCTAAATTTTTGAGCAGTAAATACAACTACCAGACAAGCTTTTTCAATAGGAGTATAGTTTAACTCATGTCCCACCATGGTCCTGTTGATATAGTATATTGCTCTTTCTCTTCCGTTTTCATCATGTTGAGCTAAGAGAGCACCAAGAGTTGTTGTTGCTGAAATGTATAGGATCAATGGTTTTCCTAGGATTGGTAGCATCAGAACTGGTGGCATGAGTAAGTATTCTTTGATTTTGTTAAATTATTGGTCGCATTTTCGTCCCATTTATATGCTACCCCCTTGTGGAGTAGATGATAATATGGGATCTATTTATCTTCCAGTTGTGCTATGAATCTATGGATGGACTGGAGCCTACCTTGTAGAACTCTCAGCTGATTTAGTGTCCTGGGTGCTTCCATTTCGAGGATTGCCTTGACTTTGGCGGGATCCACCTTGATTCCTCTTATTGACACTATATATCCCAGGAGCTTGCTTGATTGTACCCCAAAGACACATTTCTTTGGGTTGAGATGAACCTTATATTTTTCCAACCTCTCAAAAATGGAGATCAAGGCTGATATGTGGTCCCGCCTTTTTCTAGATTTTGCCAATATGTCATCTACGTAGTCTTCCACCTTCTTATGAATCATGTCATGAAATATCAGTTTCATGGATCTTTGGTAAGTTTCACCTGCATTATTTAACCTGAATGGCATCATGTTCCAGCAGGAGGTCCCCCATGGACATGTGAATGTTGTCTTGTGTTGATCCTCCTTCGCTATCATAATCTGATTGTATCCAGAAAACCCATCCATTAGTGATAGCATCTTGTGTCTAGTCATCATATCCACTATCATGTCGATGGTGGGTAGTGGAAAGTCATCCTTAGGACACACTTTATTTAAGTCTCTGAAATCGGTGCAAATGCGGATGCCCCCTATGGGTTTGGAAATAGGTACCAAGTTGGATACTCATTCCATATAGTCGATCGGGTGAATGAACCCTACATCCAAATTTTTTTGTAATTCCACCTTGACTAGCAAGGCTATTTGGGGATGCATCTTTCTGAGTTTTTGTTTGACAGGTTTTTCCTCAGGATATACTGCCAAGTGATGAACTACCACCTCTAGGTCAAGCCCAAGAGTATCAGCATAAGTCCAAGTGAAGTTTAATTTTCTTTCTTTCAAGAATGCAACTAAGATTTCATGTTCTTCTATGAGAAGTGATTCAATGTAGAAGGTTATGTGCGGTAGCTCCTCTATTCCTAGGTTGATAGGATTGCATTGTTTTGCTAAGATTGCTGATTTTTCTTGATGAAGTGCAGTGAGGGGAAGATTGAATCCTTCATCCTCTGGTGCCTCGGAGAGGTTTTCACCATTGGATGCATCCTTTATTTTTACCATTTTATGGTCAGAGAGTTCCACCACGTGGTTTTCACTCAAGGACCTTGAGATTGTTCTCAATTTCTCACTTTTGTGACTGAAGGATTCAATCGTCTCCCCGTAATAGGTGTGAGTGTTTAGTGTGATGTCAAATCCTGCCTTATCATCTCCACATGGTACCGTATCCCATAATCCCATGAATTTTGAGAGTGCCTCATCATTTTCAAATGTGTCCAAAATCAGTGGTCCTCGTTGGTCATAGTCAATGAGTTGGGGGTAGACCAAATTTATTTTGTGGGTTTGATGGTCTGACTCAAAATACAGGGCACTAATCATGAGTAGGGAGGAGTCTTTGAAAAGCATGGGTACATCAATTATGGGATCCTTGTCATCGCTACTACTACATACATCGATGATGTCAAAGGTAAAGTTATATATGACTCGACCTATGGATATCGGTAACTGGAGGGTGTTTGTCGATAGGTGAAGGGGATTCTTGACTGCGTTAACTGGGGGACCTCGGCCACATATGGTTATAATCGAAGGGGTACACCCAAGGCCAAGATTTTCCATTCATCTCTCAATAATGATGGGTTCCAGTCGGCCATTGTTGTTCCTTCCAAGGCTTTCATTTCGATTGTAGCCCATACCAAGAATCATTTGTAGCCCCTTATTTATCTCATCCATGGGAAGATTAGGTGCGGGCCTTTCATCTTGGTATATTGAGATTGAAATTTCTCTTTCATCCATGGCTTCTCGACTTAGATCCCCCCAACATCGGAATCTAGAAGGATCTGCCATGAAATTTTGAGAACGTGTTTCAAGTGGTTGGGGTTGCCCATGTGACCTAGGAGATTGAGGTAACTCTCCTATGACAAAATTATTCTTCTTCATTCTATATTCCCCACACCCATTATCTTGGATCATGAGCTTGATGTCAGATATCTCAGGGATGGAAGGTGTCTTTGTCCCCGAAGCGGAGGTGATGTTGGATGGGTCTATATATGAAGTTGAGGGGCCTTCATTGTTCTTCAGGACTTGGGGGACTTTGTAGAACTTGGCTTCCAAATTCTTGCAGTAGGCGAAAGGTTCAAAATCTCCATGAATTTTGACTTCTTCATTTTGGTATGAAAAATTGATGCACTGGTGGAATGTTGAGACGACCGCCTTCATCCCATGGATCCACAGGCACACCAAGAGGATATTGTAGGGAAAATCAAGGTCGAGGACCTTACATGTGGTTTACATAGTAGTTGGCCCTACTTGGATTGGGAGTTTGATTGTGCCTTGAGACACTCTTTCCTAGTCATCATACGCTTTGATTGTAATTCCTTTGTCTTTCTCAATGGAATCTATTGGCGTTTCAAATCGCACCTCTCGAATGCATTTTGGAAATGGACAGCTATGTGTAGTAAACTGCTCTTTGAATTAGGAGGGGAAGCTCCCTCTTTTGCTGAGTTGCATAAAGAAAATAAGCTAAACTAATTTTTGCCTATCTTTTTAATTTAGTTGCAAGAACACAAGGTTATAGAACTCTAGATGTTGCAGCTAAGGTTTTCCCTTAAATGAAATTTAACAACTACAACTTAACTTATGCTATTGATGTTTCTAGCCTCTCAAGTAAACGCAGAGCAAGATAGTTAGAAATGAATGAGATTGATTTTCTGACAAAGATACTTAAATAAAATTTCTTCAACATAAATCTACTAAATTTCAATGCAAGCTGAGAAAGAGATCATAGAAGTATTACACAATAATGGAAATATGAGACTTTATATCAAGGGCAGCAAAGCACGCTCAAGACTTTATTTCCTTAAACTTCTAAGCACAACACAATAAACAGAAATCTGAGATTTTTATATCAGGGCAGCAAAGCACACTCAAGACTTTATTTACTCAAACTTCTAGCTCAATATTACAATTCTGGGACAACAAGTTGTCGAAAAATACACGTAACATGCGACCAAACTAGATTACGATTGACACAAAACACATGCACTAAACAAGGATTTGCAGCTAAGGAGGCATGCAAACTTTCCCTTAACACAAAGTGAACTGACACTAATCAATAAAAAACATGAAGGCATAGGCTCAACAATTCTTTTATCACAAGCACAGTTAAAGAAAACTAAGCAAACACTGCTCTTATTTATAGACAAGCAAAGGAGTAAGGAACCCTAAAATCTCCTTGCTTTTACAACTAAGACTTGCCAACTCGCAAGCTTTATTTCTAAACCTAAAACAAGATAAGCATCTACAACCTAGAAAGCATCTAAAAAATGAAATGCCAACTCATTACAATTGTTTTCTTTCTTCTTCAAAGAATGGATAAGAATTGAGACCAAAATAGAAAGAAAGCTTCTAGATGAAAGTTGATTTTATATCTCAAGCACATCCGCTAAAAAGTGGGACACTACCTCTCTATCAGGAGAGTTGACACTATCTATAGCCATATTATGCTTTTCCAAGATCTTTTCGTCTTTTTCAATCAAACTTAGAGAATCCTTGACATCTTCAACTTCTTTATGAGTTCTATTCTTGAAAAACATCAATGCCCCAAAATATGACTCACTAATTGATAACTTGGTAGCTTTGCAACTTTATGCTTCTAACACTTCTCTTGATTCTCCCACAGAACAGTATTCTACAAATTTTTCCAATACTTATCATTTTCCTCAAAGCCTTCTTGACATTGCCTGAGGCTGTAAATAACCCAAAATGACCAAGATGTTCGACTGCAACATGGTCTGCATCCTTCAAAGCACTCAAATTGAACCCTAGTTTGATACGATCATGATAAAACATTGGCTTGGTTCTGAATTTGATGGGAATGTACTCCATTCTGCAAAACTCGAAGATTGATTGTATACTTGCATATGCTCGGAAAAGCTCAACACAAACCCTAAAAATAACTTGTTGATTTTCCTTCTTCAAAATGATAAAATTTTCAAAAATAATCGAAGATATGGGTTTTGTGTAGAATCTTGTTGCAAAGAGACCCAGATCGTCTATTTTTGGAAAATTATGAATGAAGACTGAAAAAGCAGCAAACTAATTTTCTCTGAAAAAGCAGGAAAAAACTAGGATCTGGGTATTGTTCGAAGGCACATTCTGGATGAACCCATTTGATTAGATTTTGAAAACCTCGAAGTTTCACTGAAAAAGCATCCACTTGAAGTTTCACTGAAAAAGATGTGATATGGGTTTTGTCTAGAAGAATATTTGAGGTAGACCCAAAAGATTGGAAGTTGTAAATTTTGAAGTTTTCTCTGACATGCAAAATAAAAACCAGTTGCTGCAACCTTGAGAAAATCCTTCAAAAATTATCCAGAAGATCAAACTAGTATAAACTGGCTTGTTGAAAATTGAAAGTAATAGCCTCCTTCTTCAAAGATTTGATGTTTTGAATAAAAAAATTGAAATAGCAAGCCTTCTTGAGTGCTGATCTAAAAATTTATTGAAAAACAAGCAAGTTTAAGCTCTTGAATCTTGAAAAGAAGAGTTTGAAGTTTCTGCTCTATTTTTCCTTGGAGGCCACCTACAAGAAAATAATGAAAAATAAAACACAAAGGTGCCTTAAATAGGTTTTGTCTTGAGAAAACAACTTTTTTTTGCCCTAATTCTTGGAAACCCTAATTTAAGTTCATGCAATGAACTTAGGCGTTTCTCTTCATCTTAAATTTTTGAAAATTTCAAAAATTTGACTAAGGCATTGGAAGTTGGGCCCCCTTCTTGACTAGAGGCAACTAACTCACTCAGACTTAGTCATTTTTCCGTTGTTTTCAACTTTCACTCAATTTTCATCTCTAGTTTGATTCTGATTTTCAGCTTCCAAATTGGTTTGACGAACGTGTTGAATGATTCATCACGAAGCTTGGTTGAATCTGACAACATTGTTATGGAGACATCTTCTAATAAAAACTTCATTTAACTCTTCAAAAATTCAGGTGCCTCTCTACTCCACAGGCGCCTTCTTTCTCCAGTGTTAGCCATTTTTTATGATCTTCAAATTTATGCTCGTCTTCTGACCTTCAAATGAATTCATGATATCTGGCGTTGTACTAATCAAATTGACTAGCTGAAAAACTCGTGGGATAGTTGAGAAGATTCTGGAAGGGGTATCCTGGATACTTCATCTTTGAAAACTGACATCTGAAGCTTCAAAACCCTAGGCGCCCTTCTTGACTGGAGGCACCTAACTTCTCCAGAGTTAGTTTTTATTTTGATTTTTTCACCATTGATTTCGACTTCTGTCATTTTACTCACTTTTTCTCCTCTATTCAGCCTTTGGTATCAAACGACTGCCAGCTCCGATGAACATGTTGATGATTGTGTTGGAAAGCTTGATCAAATCTGGAAAAGTCACGTTGGAGGTGCCTTGTGCATATTCATTCGTTTAACCTCTTAAAAACTTGGTCTCCCTCCTTCTCCAAGGTCACCCAGATTCACCAAACTTAGAATATTTTTCATCACTTTTCATCTTTAAGATTTTAACATCTCTTCTCATGGCTCATGTTTGATCTGAGTTTGTCAGCGGCTGAGTGATCGAATGAGCTAATGAAGACACCCACTATGAAGCTAATAGGAAATTGAACAACATTTCCTAGGAAAGCGAACCTCTGACTTCATCATTTGATCCTCTAAAAAGTTGGGCACCCTTCTTCTCGAGGGGCGTCCATGGCTGGAAGTGTTAGAAACCTTTTTGAATTTTTTATCTTTCTTTCACATTCTTCATGCACATTCATCATTGACAGCTTCTATTTGATGCTTGAACATCTGATTCTAACACCTAGTAGTCGACCGACCTCCATTGATGACCTTGGTCCTCCAGAAAAAGCTTCTAAAAAAGTAGATTTGACCCACCAGGGTAAAACTGATCCTTTTGTGATTTTGATTGCACCAGCCTTATGAGAAATTATTTTAAGCCAATCAAAATCAATCTCAACCCTAGAGGCCAAAATTTCTATTTTTAGAAAATTTTGCCAGTATCCGTTTCTTGAGAAACCCAAAAAAAGTTTTCTATTTTTTAAAAATTGCTAAAAATAGAAATTTTCCTAAAATTTAGGGTTGAAAAACTAAGATTTGGGTATTGTAGGTTTGATCATTCTAAGCCGACCCAAATTGTTAGAGTTTGAAAATTCCATGTTTTTGACCACCATGCAAGACATGCAAAACCCAAATTTTGACCTTTTTGATAGATTTTGACAAGACTTTAACTCATTTCTTCAAAATGCGTAAGTGTAGCAAAAAAATTAATTTAGGGTACAACAAAATCTTCAGAGATTCCCAGATTCTTTATGAGCTTTAGTGAACAAATGTTGACTCTTGCACTTCCATCCACCAAGACCCTTTTGACCTTACTTTTGTGAACCAAGAATCAAGGTGTAACGCACGGTTGTGAGATGGTTGGGCAAGAAAGTCCTAATTGGAAAAAGTGAGGAGATTCGAAATGGTAATGTTATCGACCATAGCTCAGAATTGCTTTGTATCAAGGCTAGCAGAGACAGTGGATGAAACCAATGCTTCCTCAAGTATTTCCCTATGGGCAGCTGAAATCTTCAGTAACTCCATGATCGAGATCTAAGCAGGGGTTGTGTTTAACTGTTCAAGGATTTTGTAACCATTAGGGATGTATTTTGAGGTGGAGGTCTTAGATGGCTATGATTCCCCTGCAATAGTGACCTTTCCACCGCATGTGGTGACTCCACAATTAGCGTTGGCTCTCTTAATACTAACAACAGTGACCAGTTCATTAAGGCATGTGACAACTCCTTCGTATACATGGTTCACTTTGCCAGAATTTTTCTTACCTTTATCATTTCCTTGATTGTGGTTGGGCATCAGATTCGTGTATATTTTCAGATCTTGATTGCCAGTCGATTGCTCAACATTTATGATTTTATCATCAATGAGATCTTGGATGATGTTTTTCAGTTTTATGTAGTTGACGGTCATATGCCCCTTGAGCTTATGATAATCGCAAAAAAAGATTTTCGTTGTACCGGGGTGGTTTCACCTGAGGTTCTTTGTAATCATCATGAGTGAGGACCTTGATGAGGCTTTAATTAACCAACTTTTTCATGATGGATTCAACTGACTCCCTAAGGGTTGTGAATTTCCGCTTGGGGGGATACTTGTTTCGCGAAGGTGGTCCTCCTTGATTATTGAGATTATTTATTTGATTATGGAGTGATTGTTGGTTTACTGCATTTTCTTGCGTTTTATTGCAATTATTATTTTGTAGTTGATGATGATGTGTTTGATTATTTTCCTTTTGAGCACTGATGACGACCTTAGCATCGACCACTCCATCATTGGTGACATTCTTGTTCTTTGCCCATGTGTGAGGTTTATCATTGTAGTTGGTGGATGGCGACTATCCCGATGTTTAGGATAGGTAGGTGTGCCCCCTTTTATTATTAGGGCTCTCTCGATGTTGACCGCCTTGTGGATCAATTGGTCATATGTGGTGATGCATTGCATCTTTAAGTAAAACGCCAAGGTCTTGTCCAAATTAGCAATGATGGTGCAAACATGTTGTTCCTCTGGCATGGCCCATTTGCTTCGATTGGCCTTAGATTGCCATTGTTGTAAGAAGGAGGCGAATGTTTCCCCCCTTTCCTTGTTTGAGTGCCGATAATTCCTCTAAACTAACATCTGCACAAATGTTGAATGCGTAATTTTGGAGGAATGCATCTTTGATTTCTTGGAATGTTCTAATGCTAGTAGGCAAGTGAGAGAGCCACTCCATGGCAGCACCAATCAGGCTTCGAGGGAACAACCGCATCAAATATGTGTCATTGTATGTGACTTCCATACAATGTACCTAGAACTCCCTAATGTGATCTTCAGGGTTCCCTATCCCACAATATTTGTCAAATTTAGGGTTTTCGAATCCCTTCGGGAATGGTACCATTGCCAAGCTCCTGTCGAACGAATAGGGACACAAATTGTTGGGTATCTTTGTTGTTTTTCCTGATTGAAGATCAAGCACTTGCTATGAGAGAAGTTTTATTTGTGTTGGCACATCATCTTGTGGATCAAGAGGTGGGGTGAACATGTTTTGAGGTGTTGAGTTGACGGGTGGGATGTTGGTGGGAGTTTGTTGCAAGCTTTACTGAGCGATTAATACCTATTTTTGTTTTTGAGCCAACAACGCTTGTTGTTGGTCATTTTGTTGTTGTGCCAACAATTCTTTTTGTTGGGCTTGTTGTTGTTGTGCCAATAATGCTTGTTGTTGGGCCGCTTCCTATTGTACTTGATAATTTTGCAAGACTTGTTGATATGCTTCTTGTTGGGTTGCTTACAATTTTGCTTCGTATTGTGCTTGTGCTTGTTGGGCTTGATATTAGGCTCAGGCTTGAGCATGCGCTTGTTGGATTGCTTGTGCGATTTGAGAAACTTGTGCATCTTGGGTGGCTTGTGTAGCTTGGGCAGCTTGTGCAACTTGGGTGGCTTGAGCTACTCGTCCAGCTTGGGCAGCTTGTGTTGTTGTAGTAAGGCTTGGGCTTGTGCAACCTGTTGTGCATGTTGTGCTTGTTGAGCAGCTAGTTGTGCAACCTATAGGTTTTGGAGTGCCTTTTGATGAGCGACTTGTCGAGCAACTTGTAATGTGATGGTGAATGAATTTGTCGTGTTGTGTTTTGGCGATGGTGGCGATGGATTGGGAAGGGTGTGGACCATTGTGATGAGCGAAACGGTCATGTTGATAATTGAGGTTTGAGTTGTGGATGGTGTGATCAATATGCTTGGTCCTTGGGAAACCATGCCTTGGGAGATTTGAGGAATGGTGGATGTGTTAGTTATTGGGGTTGCTTGGATGGTTTCCGTCTATTGTTGCGATATCGATGGCACAATAGGAGGATTTGATAGGGTGTTCTGATTTGATTGATTGATGGTGGGTAGAGGAAGATGACCCAACCCAAGGGGTGATATAGATGTAAGTGGTAAAGGTGGAACTGGCAAAAATATAGGTGGTACATTCCCTTGAAGTGATGATGATGGATCAAATATTCCTCCTTCTCCAAACAGATCACCTTCTCCTTGTGAGGTAGGGAGAGAGGTTTGTGTATCTAGAGGATAATTTGGTGTTGCATGATAGGAGGTGGGATTGGCGGAATCATGGAATGTAAGCAGAACATAAGGGTGTAATGGATTTATCAGAATAGATTGATTTGGTGTGGTGTTTACATTCAACTCTCGATTGCTCGGGGATTTTTTTGGAGTTCTTGAAGAATTGCAATTCCCTTGTTAACAATTGGCGAGGTTGAAGCAATGGATGCTATGATTTGCAGGATGTATTGAGTGACGCTTTGAAGCAAAAGCATGGATGAGATTGGGGGCATGATCCCAAGAGGTCTTTCCACAATAGTGCTTACGTCAAAGTCGGAAGGGATTTTAGCCCCTTCTTTTGCTAACGCAAGCATGTATTGGGAGGGATATAGCCTCATCATAGAATTGATAATTCAATGATTTTTGGGGTTTTGCACCATCTCTAGGATTTCATCATGTCATCCCATTGTTGTTGATGTCCTCTACATGACCATCCTCTTGAGGATTTTGTGATGATAGAGGGAAATTGCTTGGAGGATTGTTTGATCCAACAGGATTTATTTCAAGAGCGGTTTGACTTAGGTCACTTGAAGTTGATGTTTCCTTGGTGATTTCCATATTCTTCTTGTGTTGAGATCTTTTTTGCACCATAAAATAGAGATAAATTGATCTAACTTCAGGTACAAAAAGAGAAGAACTAGGATAGATTAAGGATCAAAGTGATGATGAAAACTGAAGGATGGATGATACAGATGATAAAAACTCTTGAAGAAACTTTGAGGGAGATGCTAAAATTTAGGGATTGATTTCATTTGATTTTGATTTATTTGGATAATGAACTTTTAAACTCTAGGAAGTTGTGTTATCCTAGGGTAAACTCATACACAAGAGGATAATTTGACTAAGTGTGTTAAGTCAAACAAAGTGATTTTGGATAATGAACTCCTAGACCCCAAGATGTTGGATTTTATCAAAAAGGTAAATTCGCTCACAAGGATAATTTGACTAAGTGTGTTAAGTCAAACAAGATGATTTTGATTTTGCCTAGAAGTTTAGCATAAATGATGTTTTCAAAGTTTCTAAGAGTTTGCTAGTGAGATGATTTTGATTTTTGATGGTTGAGAGATGGGTGAAAGTGATGATTTTGATCCTAGACTTGACCTAGATAAAACTCCTTCTTACAAGACCTCGGTTTTGAAGAACATGCCATACTTCCTATGTGAGAAAAACAAGCATTTGAAAGAGATTAGGAATTTTCTGATAATAAAACTCATACAAGTTAGGATTGTTTCTTGAATCTTTCTTGTAGAAGTTGTAAACTAACCTTTCTCTTACCTCGTGAAGCCTTGAAAGACGTTCTACATAGTCCTTTGGACTAAGCCTTTTGAATTTGGGCTTGCGGATTTTGATCTTGCAGGAAATCATTTGAAAGAACACATGTGTGGGGTCCAATTGTCCTTATCTTTGCTTAATGAGTTCTTTTTACCACAAATAATTTCTTGATTAAAATTTCAAACTAAATGTATGTGCTTCAATTCCTTTTCATTCCACAAGGTCCATTATGTGAAAATCAAGGTTTCAAGAGCATAGTTTCCTAGGTTGACTTTAGAGAGAGAAAATTGTGATTGAGTCCAAATACTTAGAAGCCTCTAAGGATGAAATCCCTAGGGCAATCAAGAGCACTTGAATTCTTCAAAGTTATTTTCTTCTTCCAAAGGGTTTAAAATTTTGAAGATCTTGTGAATGTTTCATTTTCCAATATTTTAAGACCCAAGCAGAGTGTTTTGATTCCAAGAACATGCACAACCCTAGGATGAAGAGACAATATTTGTTGGATTCCCACTTGGATAATCCAGTTGCACATATTCAATGCAGATGATTAGATGCTTGACCACACTGGCTCCCCTCCACAACACACACTTCTCAGGTCAGCCAAGCATCAGTACCCATGAAACTCCCATGGCATACTTTTCATCTCTACAACAGAACCGCATGTCATGTGGGGTGGCTTCAAATGATATGACCTTTTGAACCAACAAATAGTTAAGTATTTTGGCCTTTGCTAAACAAGGATTTTAATGTGAGCATTTCATTCGTGGGGGACCATCCATGTGGAGAGAGACAATTGTTGCTTTTCTCATTGAAATAATCCTCGTGATTCTCAAACTTTCCTCGAGAATCCACACTTATATATTGATTGGAAGTCGCTTGTCTTTAGTGTGTTTATGATTGGGTCATTCCCTGGGGTGATTACTTTTTCCCACCAGGCAGGCCCTCTAAGATAAACAAAAGAGAGCAAGCATATCCCATAGTTCGATCAACTTTCATTAAAAAAGAAAGGGAGAACACACAATATTCCACACTCACACTCGCGCAAGATTGGTTCAATTTCTTTAATCCCAAATGAAATGTGAAGGAAATCACTTACACAACTTAAGATCACCAAAAAGACTTTTGATTCTGAAGATCATCGTGAGGCACAAGAGAAGTGCATATGTCTTTTGGATGATATTATTCTGGGTAGGTGATTACAAAACATAGAAGCACATGTTCATTTTAATCCTTCAAAGCAATAATGAATTCTTTTTAAGCACCAAAAGGAAAAGTGAAATTTATTTGTTCAATTGTTAACCTTTAAACAAAATCTAGTAAATTTTCCTAAGGTTCTTTTTAATCCTTTTGTCTTGTTCTTTATAGAGCCCAAATTGAAATATATTGAGTCCTACAAGCTTGAAGAGATAAAATCCTTAAACTTGGAATTATAATTGCTTCCAAGAGTGTCTAAAGACACTTGATACAATAGAGAAATGATGTCATAAGAATCTTTGTTTTTTTTCCTCCTCCCCTTTTTGATTTCCTAACACCATTTCATAGCTTATGAAATTATACCCCATTTCAAAAAAAAAAGCTTCAAAAAAGACCTTCATATGACCAAGATATCATCATTTTAAAACTGACTATAAAAGCGCTAAAACATAGATCTATGCGCTAAAACAGTTGTCAGATGCGCTAAAATAGGTGCCAAATGCACTAAAACAGGTTCTAGATGCGCTAAAATAGTTGCCATATGTGCTAAAACAGTTACGAGATGTGCTAAAATAGTTTCCAAATGTGCTAAAACAGGTGCCAGATGTGCTAAAACAGAGGTCACATGCACCAAAAGATACCGCAGATGCATTGTAACAGAGCACGGATGCGTTGGAAGATACCACGAATGTGCTATAATGGGGATTAATGAACAAAACTGTCAGAAAACAACGAATTTTTTTAAAAAAGACGTGTTAGATTTGTGATTTATGCCCTCCTTCTAGCACCAAAATGTGAACCCCAATCCTAGACCTGCACAAACACAAGAAACAAACACATAGTTAGATTCATATGCAAGTAAGAACAAGGATTCCCCATGAAATTCATTAGCAATGCTCAGAATAGGAAAATATGAAGAACAAGACAATAAAGTAAATAAATCCTAATTAATCATGCAAATCCTCAATCCCATGGTGGAATTGGTGCCAATTATGTGTAGAAATTGCCCCTTCCCCAACTCCTTTGTAAGCTTGATGAAGATTGATTCCTTGCTAAAATCTGCAATAACCTAGCTATGATGATGGCAAATGCTCAAGGAAATGAATGAAATTGCTCTAAATGTGAAGATAATAACTTTGCTTTCAAATTATGGATGATAAATGAGAAGGGAAGTATCTTATTTATAGATGAGATTGAGAGAAGAAGAGGTCAACTGGATGAATGTGGGACTAATCTTCAACTAATGGCCAAATTCCACTTGTCAAGATGTGAATGGAGGAAGGTTGTGCACATTTTGATGAATGAGCCAATAAATGATATTAGGTGGAATTTCGAATTTGAAAGTTGGCTTGTTGGAGGGAGAAAAGAATGACTTAAATGCCACTTGGCTCAATGCGCAAGGACATGTAAAACGAGTTAAATGCTTTGTTGGAAAGACAAATCCCATTTGGAGGGATTTTCAAATTTGAAAGAATATTCTCCTTTTATGCCATGTTGAAAGAAAATAGAGATTTAATAAATCATTTAAATGTATTTTCATGTGCAAGTGGCAAAATCTAGAGAATTTAGGGGATTAAGATTAAATTAATCAAGATTTGATTAATTTAATGAGGGATTAGCTGATTTGACCATTTGATTTAGATTTTTGGATTGAAATAAATCAAATTGAGAGGAAAATGATTTAGACTTAATTAAATAAAGATTTTGATTTATTTAATTAAAGAAGATGGTGTTAGATTAAATCAAATAAAGATTAATTTATTTAATTTAATGGAATGACTTTAGAGATTAATTAAATGAAATGAATTATTTAATTAAAAGAGGGACTATATGCTTAAATAAAAAATTATTTATTTAATTAATAGGAGATGATGACTTGATCAGATAAAATTGATTTATTTAATTAAGAGATGAAATGTGATGAATTTAATTAAATAGAGATTATTTAATGAAATGATTAGCAAAGAGATGATTCATGATGAACTGGTGTTAGTAAAATCAAGATTAGGTGTGATTGGTATATTTTTCATGTCTACAGGACCATTTGTAAGGATATTAAATCTTTTATTTTGGGTTGGTGTGGTCCTTATATTCACCCCTTGCCTAGAGAAATTTGGAACTAGGTCCCTCCCATTATCTGTTGGTGTTTATGGAAGGAAAGGAACAACAAAATATTAAGGATTACTGAGATGAGTCCTAGGGAGGTCTTTGGTATTGGTGCCCACCTTATTGAGGAAAACATATCCCTCTTCAATGGGAAACTTCTAGAGAAGGGACACATTGAATGTGAAATTAAAATGGCAAGGCTTGGCATCAAAAGTTGGATGCAAGATCTTCTTACAACTCCAAATCTCTAGCTAGGAGTAACACCATTTGGGAACCTCCAAATGGAGGATGGTTTAAACTCAATTTGGATGGGGCTACAAAAGGCAACCTGGGCAGAGCTAGTATAGGAGGTGTGATCGGAGATTCCAAAGGTGATCTTGTGGTAGGTTATGTTGGGGGAATTGGATTCCAATCTTCTATTATTGTGGAAGCATGTGCATTGCTCAAGGGCCTTCAAATTGTTGCTTCTCTTGGGATAGAGAACCTTCACATTGAAGGTGACTCTAAGTCCATTACCAATGTGAAATTTGGCAGATTGCTTGGATGGAGTATGAAAGATATTCTTTTGGATATAAGGCTCTTTTTATTTAAGCTAAGGTGAAGAAAAATTACCCACATTTATAGGGAGGGTAACCAAGTGGTGGATGCCTTAGCTAACCTTGGCACCTTTTGGAATTGCTCTAAATGTTGGAGAAATTTGGGGAACTTACCGCCAAGAATTCAAGACCTAATCTTGAAAGAACAAAACCCTCATTTGTTATGATGACTTCAAATTTCTTGATTATGCGGGTCATTTGGGGGGTCCACATGATTGTACTTTGGGCTTGGTGGATGGGAATAAAAGCTAAGGTAGCCTACAAGTGGAAAAATTCAAATTTTCAGGCTAATCCCGTGCTAAATAAAGATGGCTTTACAAGGAAGTATGACGCATACTTCATAATTATGAATCTGAAGGGTCGTACCTTATGATATCTCCTTATGGGGATTGTGTTAAATTATCATTTCATCCTTAAGCCCATGGATTTAAATTTTGATGTGATGACTCATTATGAGGGAAAGCTCCCTTTTGGCTCTTTTGTTTTCGCTAATTTAACTCTGCGCCCCAAACCCATTTACCTTGTTATTACTAAATTTGGCCTAGCAACCATTCTGCCTAGATTTTTGTGCTAAGACAATGTGGCTAATGAACCTCACTCTTCCATCATATCTTGCTTACCTTTTCACAATCACCTCAAGATCTACATTTATGATATTGCTAAACTTATGATAGGTGATTTTCCTTTTCACTCATGTGACCTACACACTGCAATGATTAACCAACATAGCTTTATTCACCCAAATATCCATTATGTGAAGAAAGCCCTTTGATTAGCCAGTATCTCTAACATTTTTCTTTTACAAGTTCTCTAGTTTTTTCCTATGCAAGTTGACATCATGGGTGGTGATCATGTTCAGACTAAGCGTAATAACTGTGGTGAATTCCACAAAAATATGTTGGTTTGGCACATCTGTGTCGAGGGTGGCTTAGCTCCCCTAATGGAGAATTTTGTGGGTCATCAACCTAACTTATCTGCGCAATTTTCCAATTCTTGGAAGGACCGGAGAGTGATGCTGGGAGGAATATCTTTTGAAGTCGGTGAAGAAGTGATTGTACAGTCTACTAGGATGTAGATCACAAGGAAAAAGTATTTGAAATGCACTAGGACCTAGGATAATGACAACATGAATGTGTTCTTTGTGGGGAGTGAGGAGTCGATCTGCAACTAGTCGGGTTTCGAACGGGAGGCCCTTTCGCAACCCTGGGACCAAGTTTGTTTGGCCCTCATGAAATACGTGATGTTCAAAGGTATATTTAAAACCTACTTTTTTTACCACTTCCCTCAGCTAAATCATCTTAGGCACAAAGTTTTGTTAAGTTTTTTGTTCTTTCTGCTTATGGATTTGGAAAGTTCAGTGGAAAAATGCAAGGAAACTGCTAGCCTTAACCTGGAAGATATCCCTCCTTTGCCTCTCCACCAAGGGCTTATTATGAGGCTCTATCATTTCCACCTCGCTTTACGCCCACCTAAGCCCATTTCTACTATTTGTGTGGAGGAAGTTGAACCTCTCATTGTTGCTAGCATCTCCCCTACTGAGTCTAAAATCCCCATTCGAAAACCACATTTGAGTGCTATTGATAATCCTAAACCCAAGCACGCTACCAAAAAATTCAAAGGCAACACAAGTAACACTCAGACAAGTGTTGTGGCCAGTCTATGTGAGCTCAAGGCTACTTCGGCCAAAACTACTTACAAAGCCACACCGAAGATAAAGGGAAAAGACGACAAAAATGGCTTAATGGAGCCTATGGTGAAAGAGGGTAGAGGAAAAAATATTGTGGGGAAGGATTCCAAGGGTGACATGGTGGTGGAGGTGACAGTTATGACTAGCGGAGAGACCACTATTCGGAGGTCCGAGAGATTGGCAAAAAATAACAAAAAAAGACAAGTGGTTGTGGACTCAAAGGAGGAGCAGTCGGACAATAAAGATTATAAGGAGGAGGAGATGTCCGAGGAGGAAGATGAGGAAAATGTGAAAGGTCCCCACACCATCCCTGACAATAGCAAAGAGTCGAAAGAGAACTCAGCCTCTTAGTCTTCACACCTGCTGGATGTTGAGCCTGTTGAGGACCTGAAGGTTGCTAATGAGGAAGAGGAGCGTCATGTGCTAAAAGAAAGAATGGACAAGATGGATAAGAGATTCAAGGGCCTGGCCCGCTTCATTGTGAAGCTGGTCCATTTCATCACCAACACTCTGTCTACGGTGATTAAATATGAGTTGGAGGGAAAGAATGCAGATGAGAATCAAGAGAGGGTCGGGGATGATGTCGTGGACCTCCTGTCAAAAAACTAGGATAATGCTAGTTAGTTGTTATTTGGTCTATGTTTTGGTGTGTTTGCTATTAGTCCATGATTGGTGTACTATTTTTTGGTTGTTTCTATTTTTTGGCTAGCTTTTTTTGATACTTGAACTTGATCTTTTTTGGCCCATGGGGCTCGATGTGTAAAGGGTACAACACCCTATAAATGTTGCTTACTTTATCAAAAATAGCTGACTGAAAACAAATTAACTTGTATGCCTGAAAATAATGCAAACATTAAGTACATAAATATAAAAGAGTATATTGAATAATGAAATAGACAACATAAATGTAAAATAGTATGCCTGAAAATAATGTAAACACTAAGTACATAAATATAAAACTCTATATTGAATGATGAAACAGACAACATAAATGTCAAAGAGTATGCCTAAAAATAATGTAAACACTTAGTACATAAATATAAAATAGTATATTGAATAATGAAATAGACAACATAAATGTAAAACAGTATACTAATAATTAAAAACATGAATTTAGTTATTCTGGGTGTATTGACCTGAAAAAGCTCCCTTTAAAGATGAATGTGCAGAAATTGCCTTAGTAAGCTTTGAATTTTGCAGAGGATATTCAGTGAAAGCAGAGGAGAATTCTTAATGAAAATGACCCTAGAAATTCCCTCTTATAAAATCATTTGAATGTGTAAATTGAATGCATTGAATTATGGTGGTTGAATTTCAAATTTGAATGCATTGAATTGTGGTAGTTGAATTTCAAATTTGAATTTTTTGTGGGAAATAATCTATTATTTCATTTTGCAGTGGCCATTTATGCCTGAGTTCTGTTATGGCTTTTAGGAAAGCAATTTTATATTTGGTTTAATTAAAAAAATAGGTGCCTTGCATAAATTCAGTCATTTATATGAATTATAATATGTTTTTTGGTTTATTAGGGAGCCTTACACCATTAACTATGTGTGCAAGTACCAGACGTTGATGGAGTTAATGCATGAATATGTGATAGGAAGTGTGGGTGAATGTGCAATTGATAGCTCATAAAGTTGATCAATGTTTGATATTATGTCACAATATGCACCACTAATTGTTCATAATGGTTTATATTATGTGAGATTGTGCACCATTAACTATTCAAATATATATGTAAATACAATGTAGTTGAAGCTTTGAGCCACTTGCATAGAGTGGTAATTGTAAACATAAATGTACTTTAATAAATGCAAAAATTACATTATTTTGTGCAACTAGTCTTGTGTCCAAAACATATATGTACCAATAGATGTTTATATTTGTTTTTGTTGGTTAGCTACACATTTAGTAATGAACATATATTGGTGTAATTTTTAAATTGTTATTGGTATAATTAAAATAATGTAATGTAATGTAATGACTAAAATATAAACAGTTATTGGGGGTCAGTTAAGCATGGAGTAAACAACAATTGGATCATGGGCGGCAATTGGCACATTTCCCCTACTTAGTACCCATATGTACCTGACCTATCCCATTTATAGGGGCTGAAGTGGTTCAGCTAGGCTTGTTGAAAATGAATGAATAACAATGGTAGAAAATTTTAGAGCTCATCCATAAAATAAATAGGAAAGCTTTCATTTAAGTTTCAAATCATGCCTATCTCCTTAGGAAGACAATGCAGTAGAATTGTCAACTAGTTGGCTTCAGGTGGACTCATCTTGCATCTCTCTCAATGTGTCGCCTCTTTCATTACTGATGTCATTAGGTTGTTCACCCATTTGGTAGAGTTTAACATTGAAAATAGTATAATTTGGATTTTAAATTAGTTTTGGGTTTTGCTTTTTTGACTCTCCCTATTCCATGTAGAAACCTCGCCATGTTAGAGACAAAGGGAATAATGTAAATGAATTATAGTGGCATGGTGTGATGGCGGGCTTCAAGCAAATTCACCGTCAACAAATTCGCTTCCAACAATTCAATGCCACTTCATCTCGTGGAAAATTGACCACCAGCAATATGATATGAATTGTTGGTGGTAAATTTTCTATGGGATGAATTTGTCATGGCGATGAATTGTTGAAGGTGAATTTATTGGCGGTGAATTCTTGGAGGTGAATTTTCCTCGAACTGTGATGGTGAAGTTGTGTTTTTATTATTGTCATCAAGGTTCAAATCCCATTGGGGTGCAATTGTTGAAAATTTATATTGGGGATGAGGTCCCCCATTTGTGACCTCGCCAGTTCATAGCTCTAGGTCAAAAGTGTTTACCCCTCTTGATAAAAAAAGAAATGAAACATCGAGGCTGGCAATTAAATAATAATATAAACAAGACGAGAAAATAGGTTGAAAATATAGGTGTGAACAGGAGAAATACACTAATCTAAAATGCAAAACGAAGTAGAATGCAAGATAAACATAAAACTCCTAACACCTCAATGATTAGCCAAGTTGGATTCAAAACAAAGAAATATGAAAATAAAAAAAATGATTATACCTTGTCTTGAATTGATCCTTTGGTTGGCCCTTGATATCACTTTGATATGTGCTCCTTGGATTGATAAACTTGCAATAATGGTGGTAGATGGATGATAAATGGAAGTGGGTGGATGCAATAATGGATTCTAAGATAAAAATGCAAATACTAGAAGGCTGCAATAAATGGCTTAAGATGGCTTGAAAGGCTTGAGAGCATAAATTTGGTATGCATGCACTAACTAACTCAATTAATGAGAAGAGGGGGCTATTTATAGAAGAAATTAAATTCTCTAAAAAATTCAACGGTCAAGATTGGGCCACCATGGCCAAGATGGAGGGCTATGGTGAGTTGAGGACTCACAAGCCCTCACATCTTGCCATGTGGTGGGTGAAGTGTCCAAAGGACAAGGTGAGATGGCAAGGGTACAAGTGACATGGAAAAGGCCATGTGGTCCCAAGGTACTTGCAAGTACCTTGGGATGAGAGAGGATCTCCACAAAAAGTAATCTCTTGTCCCCAAGTGGGGCTGAAAGTGACAAGTGAGGATTTTTAGAAAGTCCACCCTTGTCAACATGGGGATTGGAGATAGCCTTGGAAGAATAAAAGTGAATTTTTAATTCACTTTTTGGAAGAGACCAAAGGATAAAATAAGATTCCCCTATAAGGGGTCTTTATCCTTTGGGTACGATGTGACATATGAGATGTCATGGGGAAGACAAATGCATGAGGGAATAAGTGTGAATTTTTAATTCACATGGGGAAGAGGTCAACTCAAAAAGGGTAAATACCAAGAAAGGTTGATCTAAAGACATACTAGAAAGGGTAAGTGATTAGGATTAGGATTGTGCAAATAGGTGATTAGGCTAATTAATGATGATTAGAGGCGAGTGGCTAGATTTGGAGGATGTGACATTAATCCTAATTAAGGATATGTACATCTTAATGGAGGATTAATTAAATTAATCTAGCTTAGTGAAAGGGTTATGGAGGATGTGACAAGGAGAGAGAAATAATGAATTAAAAATGAAAAGGATAATTGACTAAATTAATTAAATTGATTGCATTTATTTAATTTAGAGATGAAGTGGGCTAATGTATAAAGTATTTAATTAATTGAATTAAATACCTTAGGAACATTAGGGAAAAGGAGAACATTAATAAAATAATTTAATTAATGTTTGATGAAGGAGATGAAGTGGATTAATGAAAGGGATAAATTTGACCTTGTGTAAAGGGTCAAATTTAGGTGTTTACATTTTTTCCCTCTTCGAAATATTGTTAGAATAATAGTGTTTCGAAGAAAAATAAAATACAGATGACTCTATAGAGGAAGTGACTGGAAGAAAGATGCCCTACCATGGGAGAGGTTACGTGAGCTTCCCAAATGGAGGGTAGTGAAAGGGGATGCCTCGATCAAGTGGTAAGATGACCAAGAAAAAGGTGTAGATGGATTGGTAGGGTATGCCCCCTCGAGAGGGCGGTAGGGGAACAAAAAAGGGGCCCTGAGAGACTTCTCGATATGAAGAAACATAAGGTATCATTGAAAAGAGCTCAAAAAATCAGGCAGGTTTTCCTTTTGAACGAAGTCGAACAGACGTACGAGGCACAAATGGTGGCCCCGAGAAGTGTGTGGATTAATTGGAGGAAAATAAAGTTAAATAAAGGGAAAAAATTCCCTGAATTTAAAAAGAGGGGAGAAAGTTATAGATAGTAATTTTATAATTACTATTCCTCATTGTGATAGCTGTTAGTTGAGAGAGAGAGGAGAGGAGAGGAGAGGAGAGGAAGAAGACGAGAGAGAGACGATGTCAGACGATTATGATGATGACATCATCCACCATGCGGACAAGGTGCAAAGTTTCTATGCTGAGCGTGTTGTCCCACGCCAGGTTAGGCTCAAAACCCCTTTGTGATTTTAGCATTTTTAGATGTCTTTGGAATTTTAATGCATTTTTGAAAATATGGGTTTTGGTTTTGAGGTAGATTAGGAAAATGGGTAGGAGACAAAATTTTATGTCGTCAGGTGGGTTGGGAGAAATGTCCAGTAAGGACAGGTTGGAAAAACCAGAGATTAGAGAAAACAAAGAGAAGGGTTAGTTTAGAAATGTTTCCTGGGTTGCCCCATACAGGGGCAGCCATGCCCAAGAAATGGGTGTCCCTATGCGAGAAAGGGCGGCCACGCCCCGTGGAAGGGCGGCGAGCCTCGGAAGGGCGGTCCCACCCAACGGGTGGCCTGGCCTCAGGCGGTCCTGCCCGACAAGCAGGCATACCCCAAGAGGGGTCATGACACCCCAAGAGGGGGTGACCCCGCCTGATAGGTGGCAACACCCCAAGAAGGGGCGGCCTTTCCCAATGGGCGGCTACACCCCAAAAAGAGGCAACCCCGCCCAATGGGCGGCGGTGCCCCGGGAAGGGGCGGCCCCACCCAACAGGTAGCGATGCCCCAGGAAAATGGGTGGTCATGCCCCATAACAAGGGCGACCACATTCAAGAAAGGGGGGGATTTGCGCTCAGGAAGGGACACGCCAAGGGCGCGAAGGGAAAAAAAGCAAAAAAAAGAGAGAAGACGAAGAACAAGCCGCTGAGGGAAGAGTGCTAGAAAAAATTAGTGCAGACAGGAACCCAGGGTCGAGAACAAAAGGAAGGAAAGGGTGTGGGAAGGTTAGGAAAATGTGAGTGAGGAAGGTGTCTGAGGTTGGGAAATAATTAAAGGGAATTATGTGGTGACTGCCAAATTAAGTGGTTTGACTACAGAGGTTCGATGCTTTGTGAACGCACGAGAGGAGGTCAGAGGTGCTCGCAGCAACACAATGAGTGATGATCGAAGCAGACCATCAGTGTTTGGCACAGGCAGGGTTGTTGCATTTCTTAGGGTATCCATCCATCAAGGCACATCGAGCAATGGTGACAGCCCTGATCGAGCGTTGGGATTCAGCGACATCGACATTCCATCTCCCAATGGGAGAGATGATAGTGACGCTGAAGGATGTTTGGCATATTTTGAGATTGCCTATAGTGGGGCAGCTAGTGAGCGAGCTAAGATCAGAGGGAGAGGAGTTGGATCATACCATGTGGGTCTTGTTTGGGCGAGAGGACCTGCCAGTAGAGAAGAATGGCTTGGACGTGGATAGATGCTTGGGGCTGAGAGTATCGTCACTGCATTTGTATCTTTATGGGTTGATCAACGAGATACTTATTCTAGATAGGAGTGGGAGATGTTGCAGTCCTGGCTACATGGAGGTTATCTGACATATCATTGAGGGGAGGGATGGACAGTTCACATGGGGTCCATGCGTCCTGGCTTAACTATACAAAGACATGCACGGGATCTACTATCGGAGATTGATCAATGTGTGTCACATGACATTCCTTCAAGTGTGGGCTTGGGAGCATATTAGTGTGGCTAGACCAAATGTGGTGCGAGCGGGGCATGAGGATATGAGAGCGTCGATGGCCTGGTGGTACGGTGTCGAGAATGACTGGGTTTTGCGATATCAGGGGGCATGAGATATAGATAGATGGAGGAGGGTTTTTGATGATCTGGAGGAGGACATAGTGTGGAGGCCATATATGACACGACTCTTTAGGAAATGGAGGGAGGATGAGGTGAGACACAAAGGATACTTTATGACTCGGTGCTATATAGTTGGGAGAGAGCCACGAACAGTAGAGTCACACAGGCCAGATCGGGTGACATGACAGTATGGGTTGGTGCAGGATATTCTAGGTGCCCCTACTATGTTCAGACGGATCACATGGGAGTGACCATGGGGTGATGCGATTTTAGCAGAGTTCGCACAGGAGCACTAGGCAACACTGGTGCGAGAGCTAGTAGAGTACCCATGGAGGGCTGAGGGACTAGTAGATGCATGGATCACTATGAGATATGTAGCATGGTTTATGTGAGACTGTCTTATATAGATTACACCTAAGGTGTCAATCATAGAGGCAATAGGATTTGGAGGGGAGGATGAGGCTAGAGTAGTAGGAGGGGGGAGGAGATGATAGGCAAGGCCAGGAGACAGCGAAGGAGAGGAGCAGGAGTAGTCCGAGCAGGAGGAGAGGAGCAGCCATGGGCAACCTTAGCAGGAGGACAACGAAGGAGAGTACCAAGAGTAGGTAGAGTAGTAGAGAAGCAGGGGAGAGTACTAGAGGTAGTCAGAGTAGGTGGACAACACGGGGTGTCAGAGGCAGATAGAGCAGGGGGACAAGGAGAATATCCTGAGGGAGATCAACGAAGGTTAGGTAGGAGGAGGAGGAGATGGAGGGCTAGGGTCCAGCCCGAGGAGGAGAGATAGGATGCTAAGGCGATGGAGAGGGATGAGGCCAAGGCAATGGACATAGGGGATGAGGGGGAAGCAGAGGTGATGGACATAGAGATACATGATATTCCTCCCTTAACGATGATGCCACCAAAGGTAGAGGATTTGGTCACATGATTGAGAGGAGCAGAGGCAATATTACATATCATCGAGCAGAGGTTGAGAGACTCAGAGGCAACAAGGAGGAGACTAGAGGTGGAGGTTGTCAAACTTGGGGCCAAGGGGAGGAGGCTTCAGGCAGAGGTAGTCAAATTAAAGGCCACAGGACAGAGGGATTATGGATTCATTATTGACCACTTGACCTCATAGGTACAAGATGCAGAGAGGGAGAGAGATGACCTACGTGGTGAGCTAGACAGGATGAGTGGGGACCAAGATAGAGTATAGGTAGAGGTGACTCTTTTGGAGGGGGAGGTAGCAATGGAGTGTGAGGCAGGGGATTTAGTAAGATGGGAGAGGGACTGACTAGAGGCTACTATAGCGATACTACAAGCAGGGGGTCAATGAGAGGTTGGAGGAGGGTCAAAGAAGATACTGGCAAAGGCTTTGGCAAAGGTAGAGAGAGATATGGAGGACCTGAGGAGGAAAATAGAGGGATTGCTGAGAGAGCGGAGGGAGCTGAGACAAGAGCAGGATGACCTTCGGGAGAGAGTGGAGGTGGCAGAGGAGACAATGGGAGATATGGGATTGATGTAGGAGAGAGAGGAGAGCATGAGGGCTCATGTATAGGTGATGAAGACACAGATGTAGGAGAGGGAGGAGACTATGAGGGTTAAGATGTAGGGTATGGAGGTAGAGAGGGAGGCCTTTCGAACATAGATGCAGGCACTCTAGGAGCAGAGGGATGCACCAGTGGTACAGAGACAAGTTATGGAGAGAGATGCAGCGTAGGGACAGGCACAGGGGTCATGGGTAGAGGAGAGGAGAGTCATTATCTGAGATCGCGACATATACAAACAGGAGAAGAACATTCTCTAAGGTCATGCTACAGAGAGAGATGAGTACATGAGAGAGGCATCCTTCTAGATGATCGCTTATCAGCAGGTGGTTCCAAATCTGTCGCAGTGCACATTTCACTTCGAGCAGTGGGCTTCGTAGATACCTGCACCATCTCAGTCACTGCGAACATGGACCCGAGGATACAGTGACTCTCAGATGACTATCCCTCATAGAGGGTCGGTGCCCAAGTCTCCATAGAGGTCAGATGTGGGCAGCTCATGGTTCAGAGGACCAGAGGGACATGATCCCGACCATTGATAGGTGCAGGATGGGAGACAGTATAGAGTAGCAGAGATCAGAGCAGATCCATAGCCGTGTACTCGTACTTTAGTTTTGGTGACAGATGATATATATGTATTGTGATTATGATGGACATTATTATGGATGTTATGATGGATATTGTATTTTTTGTTTTGGATTTGGGATATGATATGTGGGAGCCCATATTGACATTATATGATGCTTATGTGGTGGATGATTTATTTATGCATATGCATATGTTTATGAGTTTATGATGGGTGATGTATGGATTTATGTTTATGCCTATATGGATGTATGATTATGATGCATAATGATTATGTTGATTTCTAACATTTATGATGCAGGATGGGATGAATGATTTATATGTGGATGATTATTATGACATGCATGATGTTTAATGTGTATGATGCAGGATGTGATGGATGATTTCTATCCCTAAGTGGATGACGTGTGAATGCATGATATCTAATGGATGTGATGTTATGGGTATTATGATTATTTCTATTGTGGATGATTTATTATGACATGCATGATGTGTATGATGGATGTGGTAATGAACCTAATGATATGAACTAAGATGAATACGAGAATGAATGTTAAGATGCATAGGATGAAAATTAACCTACACAACTTAACATAATCATGAACCTAAATGAAAATAAGGGTTTGCGTAATGAAATGATGTGATGGGTGTGTGATTGCAACTGTCAAGAACCATAGGACTCCTGAGAAGAAAGGAGAAAGTGGAGGGAATCACCGTTTGCACAATCCAAAATCCTAAGTCAAGGGAGAAGAAAGGATGAAGGATATATGATGCAATGGAGGAGAAAATGAAATGCAAGTTACCATCTTCGGAGCACTAATTTTTTCTATAGCATAAGACACCATTTACCATGGTATATGGACAAGGGTGGATTAGCATCTAATGCATAAATAGACACAACAAAAAAGAAGGTCATCCCAATACCCCAAAGTCACGATGACTTCGGTTGGGCCAGGTATTGGAATAACCACAAGAATAGAAGGATGTCCCAGCGTAGTGCAAGACCACAGGGGTCTTGGTGGGTACTACGCTGGACAACCAAGAAGACAACAAACAAAAGAGAAATCAAGATATGCCCCTATGTGGACTAGTCAAAATACACCATAATATGAGGGATCATGGCGGTCTTGATGAGTGATGATAGGGAGCTTGAATGATAAACAAAAACCAAAAGTATCAAAAGATTGCAAGCAATTTCAAAACATCCTTTGCCATAGGATCAAGATGATGGATGGGGTTGATGCAGTCTATTAGGAAGGATACATCCTGTTGAGACCAAAGATGGATGTTAAACTAAAAGATCGATTAATCATGCAGGATATTCAAAAACTGATTAAACCTCGTGACACAAATGGATTCTATTTGTGAGGTACCAACGAGATAAGGACATACCTTGACAAAAAGATACAAGATACAAGATACAAGACATAAGACATGAGACTCGACCTAAAGACCGAGGGGCTCAGGGGTTGATCAAAGATAAGCCTTGCCTACGTGAAAGTGCAGAGCCCTCATAGTTCAAGAAAAGATCATGATAAAAGCAGAAAGAGGACGAAAAAGATAGATGATGGAAGACGATGATCAGATTGACTAACCACCAAAGAAAAATAAATGAAAGCCTCGGGGGTAGATCAAATGATCACCCTTGCCTATGTGCAAGCGCAGGGGTAGCGTAGTTTGAAAAAGATGAAAGACCAACAATGAGTAATATCATAAACTGGATAATGGTGACGGATGATGAAGGATAAAGTGCCCCAGGGGTAAACCAAGTGATCGGCCTTGCCTACATGCAAGCGTAGGGGCAACGTAGTTTGAAAAATATAGTCAAATAGACAAAAAAAATCCCTAGGGGTGAATCAAATGATCGGCCCTACTTACGTGAAAGCGCAGGGGCAACGTAGTTTTCCAAAGACTGGATGGGATCTAGATGGAGACAGACACGATGAATGCTCCTAGATGGAGATGACCAAAGTGTTGAGGTAACACACAAGATCAGATTAGGATAGAAGCTCAAGAAATTGGATGGCAGATGATGCTCATCCAATGCTCAACCAGAAATATATCAAGCGACCAGGGGATGCAAGCAGATGGGATGATATGATTGATAGGAGGATAAGGTTATTAAGATTCGGATGGATAAAGCATAAAGTGATTAGGACAAGAAGTAGATAATGATCAAGCCCTATACAAAAGGTGCATGTTGCTAGGTTTTCACCCATCGTACGTATCCAAGGTGCCATGTAGGGGTGGTTTTCACCATAGGATGAATTATTTCTCTTTACTATTTTTTGGATTTTTTGATTTTTTTGGATTTTGATAATTTTTTACTTTTTTTTGTATTTTTAAGATTTTACCAGGAAGGATACCCCAGATGACCTAAGTGTAGAATTTATTCATATGCATGATGTTGATGGGTTCTTCCAAGGGATCTCCTTTAGGGGTAGATAGCCTATATGCTCCATAACCATATTTGGTGGTGATGACATAAGGGCCTAACCAGTTAGCCTCAAATTTACCCTTCTTATATCGATCTTGTTGATTACGCTGATTTTCTTTAAGAACTAAGTCACCAACATTGAATTGACGAGGGAAGACCTTCTTATTGTAACTTATTTTGAGCTGGTGCTGATAGGCTTGCAGATGGTTGTAGGCCTTGACCTATTTTTCATCTAGTAATTCCAATTGTGTGAGTCGTGCCACTCAGGTGTCTTCGTCAGTGATCAGAGTCTTTAGGGATATTCGAAGTGAGGGGATTTTGACTTCGATTGGCAAGATGGCTTCAACGCCATAGACAAGGGATTATGGAGTAGCATCGGTGGGAGTGCGGATGGACGTGTGGTTTTCCCAAAGGGTAGGATGGAGATGGAGGTGCCAGTCTCGACCAATGCTATTGACCATCTTCTTAATGATTTTAATCAATGTTTTATTGGTTGCCTCTGCTTTTCCATTACCCTGGGAGTAATAGGGGGTAGACCAACGATGTTGGATATGATATGTTTCATAGAGGGATTTCATGCACTTATTCTTGAATGGATTTCCATTATTAGTGATGATGGTGGAAGGGATTCCATACTTATAGAGGATATGGTAGAGGATGAATTTAGAGAGCTAAACACCAATGATTTGAGTGAGTGGTATGGCTTCCACCCACTTGGTGAAGTATTCAGTGACTGTGATAATGAAGGTGTGACCATCAGAGGATGGAGGGTAGATCTTGTCAACCATGCCAAAACCCAATTGTGAAAATGGCCAAGGTGTCATGATAGGTTTTAATTCTTGTGTCGGGGTGTGAATCAAATCTGCATGTTGTTGACAAGGAAGACAATTTTTGACAAACTCACAAGCATCATGTTCCATCGTAGGCCAGTAATACCCTGCTCTTAGAATCCTTTTGGCTAAGGCCATACCATTAGCATGGGCCCCACAAATACCATTATGCACTTCTGCTAATGCAGTGTGGGCTTCGGTTTTGTCTAAACATCGAAGGAGAGTTCCATCATACCCACATCGATAAAGTGTATCACTGATAATGGTGTAGCTGGCGGTGCATTGGATAAATGATTTACGTTGGTTTCCTGTGAGGTCGGATGGTAGGGTGTTATCACGAAGATAGGTGTAAATGTCTTGGTACCAAGGGGATTTTGGGCCTACAATGTCACATACCATTTCACTTTCAAGGATGTCATATGCGGGGATTAACAGTTATTCTACTAGGAACTCACATTCGGTACGATCTCTGGGCATATCTAGAAGGGAACCAATGGTGGCCATGGCATCGACAACTTTATTCTGTATCTGAGGGATTTGGTCAAATTGGATGGAGATGAAATATTTCTTGAAGTTGTCCACCATGAATTTGTAGGGTAATAGCTTGTCATCTTTTGTGAGGAATTCATCATTAACTTGCTTGATCACCAGTTGAGAGTCATTGAAGACATGCAAGTGTGAGATACACCATTGGACAACAATCCTAAGGCCTATGAGGAGAGCCTTGTACTCAGCGATATTATTGGTGCAAGGAAAAGCTAGTCTGAATGATTTGGGTATGTAGTCACCTTGGGGGTTAATGAGCAATACTCTTGCTTCGGATCCGTTGTTAGTGTGGGATCCATCAAAATACAATGTCCATGTAGTGGCTTCTGAAACTGAAAAAACCCCTTCATCTGGAAACTCTATCTCTAAAGGATAGGCATCGACTAGTGGAGCATCCACTAATTGATCCGCAATAACCTACCCTTTGATTGCTTTGCGATCTATGTACTCTATGTCAAATTCACTGAGTAGCATGACCCATTTAGCCATACGACCTGTCAATGTTGTTCTTGATAACAGATATTTTAGGGGATCAACCTTGGAGATGAGTTTAACTGGATGGCTAAGCATGTAGTGTCTGAGTTTCTGGGATCTAAAGATGACGACAAGGCAAGACTTTTCCATTGGAGAATAATTGAGATCATAACTGACCAAAGTCCTGTTGATATAGTAAATTGCTCATTCTTTTGAGGATTCATCATGATGTGCCAATAATGCTCCCAATGCCATGGAAGTAGCTGAAATGTAGAGGAGGAGGGGCTTTCCAGGGATAGGTGGCATGAGAATAGGCGGGTGAGCCAAGTATTCCTTAATCTTATCAAAACCAAGCTGACATTGAGGGCTCCACTTGAATGCAATGTCTTTCTTTAGGAGGTGTATGAATAACTGACATTTATCAGCAAGTTGAGCAATGAATCTATGGATGGACTAGAGATTCCCTTGTAAACTTCTTAGCTATTTTAGATTATGGGGCAGAGGCATTTCCATGATGGCTTTAACCTTAGCGGGATCAACCTCAATTCCTTTGTGGGAGACAATGAATCCCAAGAGTTTGTCGGTTGTGACACCGAACACATATTTCATTGGATTGAGGCGTAATTTATACTATTCTAGACGATTGAAGATCTTTTTGAGGATGGTCGAGTGCTCTTCTCTTGTTCTAGATTTGCCTAAGAGATCATCAACATAGTCTTCCATGATTATGTGGATAAGGTCATGGAAGATAACCATCATAGCTCACTGGTATGTTGCCCCCACATTTTAAAGGCTGAAAGGCATGACATTATAGCATAATGTACCCCAAGGTGTTGTGAATTTGGTCTTGTGTTGGTCCTCAAGGGAAATATTGATTTGGTTATAGCCAGAGAAACCATCCATGAGAGACAACATCTCATATCCTACAATGAGGTCGACCAACATATCAATGTTTGGTAGAGGGAAGTCATCTTTAGGGCAAGCCTTATTAAGATCTCAGAAGTCTGTACAAATTTTGATGTCTCTGCTAGGCTTAGCAATAGGGACTATATTAGAGATCCAGTCAAAATAGTTGATCGGTCAGATAAGCCTTGCTTCTAACAACTTTTCTAATTCTTTCTTCACTAGGAGGGCCACTTGAGGGTGCATTTTTCTGAGCTTTTGTTTAACAGGCTTTGCATCAAGACGAACATCTAGGTGATGTACCACCAAAGCTGGATCAAGGTTGGGCATATCTAAGTATTTCCAAGAAAAATTGATGATTCATTCTTTCAAGAGATTGATAATGGTATAAATTTCTTCTTCTGATAGTGCCTTAGCCACATAAGTGATCTTGGGGTTCTCTTTTGTCCCCAAGTTTACAGCTTGAGTTTCTTCAATCAAGATAGATGATCGACCGAATAAGTGAGTTCCAACAAGGGGTAGATGAATTTCCCCATCCTCTAGTGCCTCTTCGAGGTTTTCACTAGTAGATACGCCCTTTTTTTTAACTATTTCTAAGTCACAAAGTGCCTCAGGGAGGTTTTCACTAGGTGGCCCTTTTTTATTTTATTTCTTTTTGCTTTTGCGACTAGGGTGTTCGTCTTCTCCCAATCCCATGAGATGCACATACTAATCCATTGAGGGAAATGTGTTGGGAGGTGTGGTACCTTGTAGGTCATAACCTATGAGTTCAGGATGTTTGAGGGATAATGTGATGGTGCAAACGGATAGGCATTCAAACATGGCAGGGAGGTCAACATGATCCAGGTCATCGTACACATGTATGATGGTGTCCTCCTCCGATATGTATTTGAGGGAACCATCGTCGACACTAACATTGTTAGAAGTACTAGAGGATGTCATGAGACCCTTCTATTTAGTATCATAGCCCAATCCTATCTTCTTTAGGCGTATGGATGCTTCCACGGGTTGTTGTTTTCCTTGCTCTTCTATACCGAGACCTCCACCTTGGTAGTTGAACTTTTCAACAAACTTGGACGCATGTGGATATGCCTCTTGGAAGTATTCTAGGAGGGGGCATGACAACTCAGGTTCTTCTCTATAAAACCATTGACTAATATCTTCTTCCATTTGATCCTGAAGGGAACCTAGATCTCTAAATGTGGTTGAACCCATGTTGTTGGAAGTGAGTGTGAGTGTCTTATCTTTTGTTGTTGAGACAGATGGAGAGGGTTGACCATATGTATGTGGTGAGGGTGGAATGGTTGCCACATTTAGTGTTGTACACATTTCATACTCACCACATCTCTTGTCAATGATCTAGACCTTGGTGATGGTGGAACTAGGTGTGAGTGAGGGCATGGATGAAGGGGTGGATGATGTGGTGTTTAGTGTGTTGGTGGATGGATGAGAATCAAATGTTTGAGATGCCCCCATTTCTACTCCAGGGTAGTAATGTGAGTGTGGAAAGGAAGATTCTAGGGCTCGACAATACTCAAATGGTTGAGGGTCAACCTGTATGGTGACTTCCATTCCTTGAAAGGGGAACTTCAAACATTGATGGTAGGTTGATGGGACGGCTTGCATAGAATGAATCCATGGGCGGACAAGGAGGATGTTGTATGGAAGTTCCAGGTCTAGAACATGACACATAGTATATTGTACAATGGGACCCACCTGACTTGGAAGACAGATAGTACCCTCAGAATCTCATTTTGTGTTGTCATATGCCTTAATGGTGATCACCTAATTATTTAGGTTAGCCTGGGTGTATCCGGACTATTGTATAAAATTTAGTGTACAAAGATTTAGGGCCGAACCATTACCTGCCAATACCCTTTTCACTTTATGACAATTCACCCCAACCTCGAGGTGGAGGGAATGGTTATGGCTTGAGTCCAAGTGTGGCATGTCCTTTTGACTGAAACCTAATTGGTAGGTTGTGCGAAAATTTCCTACCAACGCTTGGAATTGTGTAGGATCGATATCATCAGGGACTTGGGTGTTTTGTAAGGCTTTATGCAAGATGTCTTGATGCACGGGGTAAGACCTAAGCAAATCTAGGATATAAATCTGAGCTGAAGTCTTGCCCAAGTGGTCAAGAATGTTGTATTGTGAACTGATGCATGGCAGTTGGGTGGATGCACGAGCGACTGGGACCGTGATGCGGGTTTGACAGGTGGTAACAACATATTGTGGATCTTTTCCTTTGATGTGTATCATGGATACACTTGGCTCCACCCGTTCTACATATGTGACCACACCTTGGTAATTGTATGGCACATATTTATAACTGATATTATTTGTGTTGTCATTTTGATTATTGTTGTTGCTAGGGCCAGGATTAGAATTGGATGTACTGGGACCCTAATTGTGCTTGGGAAAAGCATTTTGGTATATTTGGAGCTGAGCATTGGATGAAGATGTCGTGTTAGCATCCACATGAATTTCACCTCGATCAATTGGACCTTGAACGTAAGTTTTTAGTCCTTGACATTTATCCAATGTGTGCCCTTTGATCTTGTGGAAGTCACAGTACTCATTCTCTTTGAACCAAGTCGACTTAGGCTTGGACTCATCGAGGGGCTTGGTTATAGGATAACTAATGGGGTATTTGGCTTGCAGAAGTTTGTTAAACACGACGCTAAGAGGTTCTCCCAATTGATTGAATTGTCGTTTACTCCCCCCTGGTTGTTTTGGTTTGATTGTTGTTGAGGTGCTCCTTGGGGTACAAATATGGCGTTCGAGATTGATTATTGTTGTTGAGGAGAATATTTATGTGAGGTGGTGGCCACCTAAACATGTTTGGTGTTAGTGACACCATCATTAACAACGTTTTTATTTTTATTCCAATATCGAGGCTTATCCCCAGAGGATTTCTCTTTATCATAATTGAACAGTTTGACTTGTCCTTTAGCAACAAGGGCTCATTCTAGGATGGGACCCTTCTCCATGAGTGTTGCGAAAGTGGTGATGTAGTGGAGTCAGAAATTATGAGCTATGTCTGGATGAGAATTTGTGATGAACAATGTGACCATGTCCTTTTTTGACAATGGGGAATTCATCCGATTGGTTAGGGCACACCATCTTTGCAGATAGCTAGCGAAGGTCTCTCCATCACACTGCTTTTCTTTTAGGAGATCAAGCGTGCCAATGTCCTTCTCTAGATTGAAAGAGAAGTGGGAGATGAATTGCTTAGATAGTTGTGCAAAGGTTTTGATGGATCATTTTTCAAGGCCCATGAACCAGTTAAGGGCAACCCCTTGTAGAATCTTAGGGAATAGTTGGATGAGATAATTTTCGTTATGCATGACCTCTTGGCAATGGGCATATAATTCTTGCAAATGGGCTCTGGGGTCCTTACTTCCCTTATACTTATCGAATTTCAGTATCTCAAAGTACTTGGGAAAAGGAACTAAGGAGATGGAGGGATCAAAAGGATAAGGACAAATGTCCTTGAACTTGAATGTCTGTTTGCCCGTTCCAGCCTGTAGATTCTTCAATGCAACCCTCACCTCTTCCAAGTCCTTATTGACAGGTGTTGTAGGAGTTGGAGTGGGTTGATTATATGGATAGTATTGTGGGTATGATGAAGATGGCCCCGCCGCGGTTGGATCATAGGCGGGTTGAGATGGATACAAATGCATTTGTTGATTCTGATTGATATAAGAAGGTGGATAAGATGATGATGGATTGTGATGAGTGGAAGCCACTTGTTGGTAAGGTGGTTGCTGCTGATAGTAAGAAGTGGACGAAGTGCACTGCTGTTGCATATGATTTTGGTAATATAGAGGGGTGGGACCCCCTTGTTGATGTGATGATGGTTGTTGGTAATAGGGGATGGAAGGTGCACCCTACTAGTAGGTTTGTTGTTGTTGAAGGTAGTGCAGATAAGATTGGTATTATTGTGCAATCATGGGTTGTTGTGTAACGTATGGGGGTGGATTTGATGGTTACTGGTAGGGATGATTCTGTGACTATGGAGGATTGGTTTAAGGTGGCGGTTGGTTCCTCATTTGGTTTTGAACATTTTTATGAGGATTCAAATTGAGGTGGGATGGAGCAATGTATGTGTTGGATGGATGGTAGAGATATTTTGTAAGCAAATTATTTTGTGTTTGTGTAGGGATATGTACATGTTGTTGTGGGGGTCGTTGTTGTGGTTCTTGTTGGTGAGATGGGTGAGATGGAATATGTTGTTGCTGGGGGACGACTATGAAAGTGTCATGTGGTGGTTGTGGTTGTTGGGATGATGCTTGTATTACCTGATGTGGCGGTTGCGTGGGAGTCGAGGCATGTTGTTGTGGAATGTTATGCAGGGATGATAGTTGATGAGGTGGTAGAGATGAAGCAACATTCGTAGTAGTGTGTTGGTGGGGATTGATAGGAGATTGTGGGAATGTGGGAATGTGGGTTGTGATAAATTGTTAGCGGGTGTAGACCCTATAGGCGACATTAAAGCAAGGGTAGGTGTGCCCCCACTATTGATAGGTGGTTGTTGAGATGGAAGCGGTGGAGCAGACGGGATGTATGAAGGCATTTCATAGGCATACAGATTGGGGGGTTCGGGTTGTGCTACCGAAGTTGTAGTTGGGAGATGGGGATAGCTAATGACTTGATGTATTACAACATTGCCAAACTCGGGGTTATACCAATTATCTATGGGTGCACCTTCGAGGATATATGAATTCCCTGGGATATTTTAAGATGTTTGCGGATTGGTATGTGTGGGAAGAACGTGAGCAATTGCATATTGTGATGCATCAAAGTCAGATGGTGGCTTAACTCCTCTCATAAGCAAGGTGGCAAGAATTTTATCTCCACATTCATTTAGGAGACGATTCGTCATCTAGACATTAATAGGGTCATTAAGGTATTCATCAACGGTGACTTCAGGTTGGTTGACCATGTTCTCATCACCGAGTGGTGTGGTATTTTGGATGTCGGTGTTCGATTGGGATGAGGCGTCGTTATGGGGATCTTATAGATTGCTTGGAATGTTATTGGGATCTTGAAGGATATTTGGCTGGAAACCTTGGGTTTGTTGGTCTGCCATTTTATTTTTTGTTTGTGAACGGGTCTGAATGGGCATGAACATGCAAAATCACTAAGTGATCTAAAATGAAACTAAGCTCCTAAATCATGATCTAGATGATGATTTGGATTGGATATTGGATTGATCGATAGGATAATGGATCAATTGATGATGTATCAATTAATTAGATGATTTGATAAGGATTGGATTTGATAAACAAAATGGTTAATAAGATTGGATGAAATTGAATTGAAGATCAAATGATTTGATGATTGGAAGGGTTTCTAAACTGGATTCAAAAATCACCCTAGGTGACGTAAGGTGTTGATTGATTGGATTAAGGGATGAATTGACAATCACAGCGTCGAATCCGCCTTGAGATGGAAGGGGATTGATAGGGTCAAGGATGATGATCATCTTAGGACAGGTAGTGATCCTAAGTGGATGTTTAAGGATGACGATCAGGTTCAGGCACCTAGGTCAATTTAGATAACAACTTCAAATGAAGTTTAGAGGATTCAGATTGATACGATGATGATGGATATATAACCTAAGGATGATTATGAATGCAAACTATATGATTTGGATGATGATATGGATACAAAGGGATTGTGATGCAAGTGAACGAGATGCACAAATAGCAAGATAGTCAACGAGCCTTTCAGAAACTGTGGGAGGTTGGCTTTTTTAATCAGATTTGGAAATAGGTGCAGTTTTAGGGCAGGGCCACCCAAAATTTTGGGCAAGGTTGCCCCTCATAGGCAAGGCCACCCAAACAAGTCAAGGTCGCCCAAACAGGTCTCGGGTTCAACTTAGAGTGAAAAATGGTTAAACGACATCGATAAGCGAACTTCCAAAATGGGTAATCGGATTTGTGAAACAGGAAAACGACCACTTGGAATGGGTGAACGGATGTATGAGGTTGGGAAACGAAACTTAGAACACGAAAATGAGTTTTCGGAACAAGTGAAAAACTTCCCAGAATGGGTGAACAACTAGGTGAAAAGGGGAATGGTGTTCAAAATGGGCAAATGGATATTCAAAATGGATGGACAGATGGTCAAAATAGATAAATGGGTACCCCAGACAAGGGAACAACACTCAAAATCAGAAAATAGGTTCCCAAAACAGGGTAATGGCAAGCAAATGGAGGTCAAAAAAGGTTTTTTGGAAGGTCAGGGCCGCCCAAACTTAGGTCAGGGCCACCCAAACAATGGACAGGGCTGCCCAAACAGGGAAAAATGGCAAAAAATTAACTTAAGCAATGCAAACAACAGTTAAGGCAAGGGGATAGGGCTGCCCCTTTAGGTCAAGTCCACCCCTTGAGGGCAAGGTCACCTCTATGGACTGATCTAAACTTAACTTAGTCAAAACAGTGATGGAAAATGATAAAAACAACAAGTAAAAGGCCAAAATTGACTGACAAGTACTGGTTTTTCACAAGAAAACACTTTAAACAACACAAGCCTAGTTCTAGTATTAAGGGTATGGTCAACACGGTTCTTTATCTAGACTAAAAAAGGTTGCTAAGGGCATCCCTGATACATGCACGGTACATGGAACCCAAACCGTGAACACCAATCTGTCACAAGCGTGAGTCGGGAGCAGCCGATGAGAGACTGGGAGCTCAGACCAACTCTTCACATCTATCTCCCTAGCTTTGACGCTCTACCAATTACAACATGATTGGATTGAGGTATAGCTTTTACCTTCCCCCTTTATATACCCCGTCGGTATGTGTGGTTGGGATCGTCCCTTGGGGTGATGAAATCCCAAAGCAGGTCCCTCTAATAAAATGAAAAAAGGGGTAAAAAAAGGACTAAGTGAGCTACGATTTCTCTTCACCCATGATCGCCAAATGACACAAGGGGATTGGATATGTCAATAGAACACTTTCAGACATGACAAGCAAATTATTTGACCCCTTTAATTAGTCTTATGTTCCTAGTTTAAAGAAAATGAAAGCACAAGACTATTTAAACCATTTTCTCCACCTACAATATGATTGTTAGTAGTTTTGTTTCCTTTCTTTGACAAACATATTATGTCTTCTGGGTGTGCCCACCTCCGTGTTTTGGACGTGGCCGCCCCTTTATGAAACTACAGACAAATAAGGGTTAGAAACAGTAAAAATAACAGCAAAAACAATCTATTGTTTGGACAAGGCTGCCCCTCTTGGGCAAGGTTGTCCCTCTGTGAATCTGCAAGCAAATAGGGGTTAAAAATAGTGAAAATAACAACAAAAATAGTCTATTGTTTGGACAGGGTCACCCCTCCTGGACAAGGTCGCCCCTTTGTGAATCTGCAAGCAAACAAGGGTTAAAAATGGTGAAATAACAACAAAAATAGTCTGTTGTTTGGATAGGGCCACCCTTCCCGGGAAAGGTCATCCCTCTATGAATCTGCAAGAAAACATGGGTTAAAAATAGTGAAAATAACAACAAAAATAGTTTGTTGTTTGGACAGGGCTACCCCTCTTCGAAAAGGTCATCCCTATGTGAATCTGCAAGCAAACAGGGGTTAAAAATAGTGAAAATAACAACAAAAATAGTTTGTTGTTTGGACAGGGTGGCCCCTCCTGGGAAAGGCCACCCCTCTGTGAATCTGCAAGCAAACAAGGGTTAAAAACAATGAAAATAACATAAAAAAGAGTTTGTTGTATGGACAGGGCCACCCCTCCTGGGAAACGCCGCCCTTCTGTGAATTTGTAAGCAAATAGGGGTTAAAAATAGTGAAAATGATAGCAAAAAGAGTTTTTTGTTTGGACAGGGCTACCCCTTTTGGTCAAGGTCGCCCAAACTTAGGTCAGGGCCACCCAAACAGTGGGCAAGGTCGCCCCTCTATGTCATAATCTACAAAACTTCAAAAAAATAGCAAATGTTAATGCAATGGATCCATGACATGGGTCCCACCAAGTGTGCCAAAAATGTGAACAGGAGAAATACACTAATCTAAAATGCAAAACGAAGTAGAATGCAAGATAAACATAAAAATCCTAACACCTCAATGATTAGTCTAGTTGGATTCAAAACAAAGAAATATGAAAATAAAAAAAAGATTATACCTTGTCTTGAATCGACCATTTGGTTGGCCCTTGATATCAGTTTGATATGTGCTCCTTGGATTGATAAACTTGCAATAATGGTGGTAGATGGATGATAAATAGAAGTGGGTGGATGCAATAATGGATTCTAAGATGAAAATGCAAATACTAAAAGGTTGCAATAAATGGCTTAAGATGGCTTGAAAGACTTGAGAGCATAAATTTGGTATGCATGCACTAACTAACTCAATTAATGAGAAGAGGGGGCTATTTATAAAAGAAATTGAATTCTCTAAAAAATTCAACGGTCAAGATTGAGCCACCATGGCCAAGATGGAGGGCTATGGTGAGTTGAGGACTCACAAGCCCTCACATCTTGCCATGTGGTGGGTGAAGTGTTTAAAAGACAAGGTGAGATGGCAAGGGTACAAGTGACATGGAAAAGGCCATGTGGTCCCAAGGTACTTGCAAGTACCTTGGGATGAGAGAGGATCTCCACAAAAAGTAATCCCTTGTCCCCAAGTGGGGTTGAAAGTGACAAGTGAGGATTTTTAGAAAGTCCACCCTTGTCAACATGGGGATTGAAGATAGCCTTGGAAGAATAAAAGTGAATTTTTAATTCACTTTTTGGAAGAGACCAAAGGATAAAACAAGATTCCCCTAAAAAAGGTCCTTGTCCTTTGGGTACGATGTGACATATGAGATGTCATGGGGAAGACAAATGCATGGGGGGAATAAGTGTGAATTTTTAATTCACATGGGGAAGAGGTCAACCCAAAAATGGTAAATATCAAGAAAGGTTGACCTAAGGACATGCTAGAAAGGGTAAGTGATTAGGATTAGGATTGTGCAAATAGGTGATTAGGCTAATTAGTGATGATTAGAGGCAAGTGGCTAGATTTGGAGGATGTGACATTAATCCTAATTAAGGATATGCACATCTTAATGGAGGATTAATTAAATTAATCCAGCTTAGTGAAAGAGTTATGGAGGATGTGACAAAGAGAAAGAAAGAATGAATTAAAAATGAAAAGGATAATTGACTAAATTAAATAAATTGATTGCATTTATTTAATTTAGAGATGAAGTGGGCTAATGTATAAAGTATTTAATTAATTGAATTAAACACTTTAGGAACATTAGGGAAAAAGAGAACATTAATAAAAATAATTTAATTAATGTTTGATGAAGGGGATGAAGTGGATTAATGAAAGGGATATATTTGACCTTGTGTAAAGGGTCAAATTTAGGTGTCTACAATAGACTTTTTTAGTGAATATCTATGATGTACTTATGCTTCAGATAATTGTCACATACCACAAAGGCATTCTATTATATTAGGATGCCTATTTTTTTTGGAATTTCTAATGTTTAATCTACATCATTTAAATGTAGTAAGTACTAGGTGAACTATTCATATTCATAAATAATAGATTATTGTGAATCAATTTTATTTTATGTACATTTGGTGAAACAAAGAGTAATTTTTCAAATGAAGAAACTATAATCCAAATAAATCCAAATATTCATACAAAAATAAAGTGACCTATTAAAATTTCAATGATGAGAATGAGTAAAGTAGGTAAATTGACTTGAAATTTCAATTTACAACAATTAAATAGAAGAGATAAGGATAACTCTAGATTGACCAACAATTGAGTATCTAAAACTAAATCTAGGAAGTAATAAACCTTGAGAAGAGTGGGGCAAACTCAAACTTGTAAACCCTAAACAAGTCAAAATATACAAAAGCTAAAGGAGAAAAATAATTCTAATGAAAGGAATTTTTTTTTCAAAAAGGAGCCACTTGAAGGGTAAGAAAAATGGTTCAATTGAGAACACAACTCTAAATATGCACCCTAGTTAGGACTAGTGGGGCCTAAACATCCTTGTTGATTGTCATGAAATAATCAATATAGAGAATTATGATGTCTTAGAAGAATGGCTTGGAGTATACATTCATAACAATTGCTAAGTCATTCATTCATTTAACCAAAACAAATATTCATTTGTTGGGAGAGGAAATCTAATTTTAAGGGTAAGTGCAAGTTAATGGGTCCACTTTTAGTGAAAGTTTCACGAGTAGAAAAATCTCAAAAGAAATAGGTATCCATTTTGTAAAAAGATTGACCTACCCATTTAGGATTTAGTTGCCCAATCTAAACTCCTACTTGCATGGAATGGACACCCATTTTAAAATGGATACATTTTTTTTAAATGAAATAAATACCCATTTATATTTACATCTTATATAGGTTCCTTTTTAGAACAGGTATGCGTTTTGGAGAAGATATCCATTTCATAAAATTTGTAATTTGAAATGCGCTATTTTATTTTTGTTTTAGGCTTGGAAACCTAACTCTCAACCTTAGACTTATAAGTATAATGCCATGAAAACAATAGAAAACTCAACATTAGCAATATGGCTAACAATTTTTTCAAAAAAATCATGAAGTTAAAAACTCATTATACATGACAAAAAATTATATGTTCATAATTTGATGAAAATAAACCATATTTTCTATTTATTAATTAATTTTTGAGGAAAGCAATTCATAAACTTGAAATGTTAGTATTAGTATTTTTTTAATAACTTTTGATTTTTAAACTTTTTTGAAAAAAATTAAATGTGACCAATCTAGTATCATTCTTTACACAATGAAAAAATAATAAGAATTTATGATTAGTTTATTTCAAATTATGTTAGTCATAATGAGGGGTTTTTAAAAATAGAAATTAGGGTCAATAAAAAATAATTAAATAATATATTTAGAAAAAATTATAAAAAATATCATAATCAAACTTCACCATAATACACATCTTTCCCCAAGAAGACATTTATTTTTTATTTTTTACATCCTATTCAAAATCAACTTGTATCATCTGAGTATTAGAATAAATTACATATTTGAAAACTATACACTAAATTTTAGTTTATACATAAGTACTTCAAAATTTTACTCCAACTATGAAAAACTTTGATTTTAAAGAAAAAAACTAGTTTAAAAGCTTAAATCTATCCTTAATGTTTTTTTAATAAAATTTGAAACTTGAATCCCAGTACTAAGTAAAAATTTTAATTCTCCTTGTGAGCTTATGGAAAAGATCAAGTCTTTAAGCCCCTTTGTTCATCTATCAACTACTATTACCCTATAATAAATAATTTGTAAAGGATCTCTTGATATCTTTTCGAGTTATTTTACAACTAGATGCTAAGGTAGTAGATGTTTATTATGAGATAATTACTCAAGAATTTATGTATCTTGTAAAAAATGCTAGGCACATTAAATCTTTAGGGGGTGGTACATTGTGACATCTCTACTTTGTATCACTACATAATCTCAATAGTCAATTGGCATGCTAGATAGGTCTTTACAAGCATTGAAATTAATTGCTAGATCTATTAAATTGCGTACACATTATGAAGATCGAGTTACAAAATTTTGATAGTGTGAAAAAAAGATAAACTTATTATTTATACCACCAAATGTTTGTTTTAAATTTTTTTATATATACTATGTATTAACATAATCCTCTAAAAATTTTGGGCATTATGCACCTACTTACAATGGGTGGTTGTTGTCTTTAGAAACTTTCCAAAGAGAAAACTTGAAAAGGATAGCTCACTCCTTACTATATGTTTAGTAGGATGATTATTTCTTGAAGGATCATAGAAAATTATACATTCTTTTATTCATAAACATCTTTATGATCTCCTTAATAATTATCATCACATCATCTTCATTTTTTAAGTCATGTTATATATAATTGACTTACTTATTATTGAATTAAATATTAGAGATAACAAATATGTCAATTTTCATCCAATGTAACTCTACTCTAGCATTTCAAAATAAATTATACTTAATATTATAAGAATGGTAATATGATCAAACCATTTGCTATTATAATTATAATTATTTATTTAAACCTTGGATCTCTCATATAAAAATACCACGCTTATATTGTAATAACTTTGATTTAACTTACCAACTTAGACTAGATATAACCTATATAATAGATATTACATATATAGATTTCTATACAATATCATCTTATCATTGGAAGATGATAAATGGATAGTGAAAGTATCATTTATTTTTATCTTTATTCTTGCATCAAGAATTTTTTTTATTTAATTATTGTGTTACTAACTATTCTAGTGATCTTATTTATAATAAATCTACCTTAGGCCATGTCTTCAAAATAAATTGTGCAAGTCTTATCCCATGGATGGAGTAATACTTAAACAAGATACCTTCTAGGTTTTATTAATAAAAAAGGTTGAATACAAAAGTAGCTATTATGGAATCAATGTGACTTAGAAGATTAGTGAATGATTCTGGGTACTAGTAAAAGTCTCACTTTACTATATGATAACCAAAGCTATTTTATTCTTACCAAAAACTCTTATTTATGAAAAACGGGAGAAAATCATATTGAAGATCATGGGCACTTCACTCAAGGGAAAGTTTTTCATCATAAAATTTCTCTCCTTTCTTGATTGTTTGATTTTTAGGTGAAAGATATACTATGATCAAGAAGAACTAGGTTGGAATTCCATCATTCACATATCAAACATATGTAATACCAAATTCTTATTAATTCATATCAATTCTTGGCCTTAAGGAGTTCTATTAAGGGTGAGTGTGCAAGTCGATGACACCTCCTACTCACTATATACTTGGATGTATGACCTAACATTCATAACATAAGACCCTCTATACATATTGTAAATTCTTCTCTTTGTACATATTTCATTTTTAAAAGCATCACATTATATAAAACCTACAAGCACTATGTAATAATCCTCAGAGAGGCTAGTTTTCAAGGAGTTATAGGCTCAAATAAATTTTTAATATGGCCTCTTGTAAAGCATCATTTTTAAAACACTTGGATTATAAATTATGACAAATGACCTTCATGTAGTCCATAATACATGGTCTTCATTTTGACATATATTTGTGTCCTTACTTTTTATTATTAAAGAAGATATATTAATGGGATACTTCACTTTTTCTTTTATATAAATTAATAGGTGATGCCCCTACTAAAATTATGGGTAAGCATTAGAACATAATGTTATTAGGGGTCATACCCTTATAAGATTTATATTGTTCTAATATAAGGCCATAAACCTTATGCATATTATATTATTTATAAATCATATACAATTTAAATAATTAATAATTAGTAATATAATATAATCTATTATATTATTAATTATTTATAAATGGTAGTTTTGAATAGATATGGCGAATATCTCTTTAAGTATTTTTCCACCTCTTCTTGTACATTTAAGGAGTTTCTTTCTCATTGAGAGACTTTGAATTTTAGAGATTGATAGTGAATTCTCTCACTACATGTACAAAAGGTACTATTGGTCATGTGTAAGTAAGAAGTGTTTCCCCAAGTTTTTATGTGTTTTAATAGACCATTATGTTAGTGTTTTATAATATAATGATGATTTATGGGGTTTTTCCATGAATATATATATAATGTGTTTAATATGTGCATCTTGCAATTCTCATTTTACTTATTTGTAATTATTAGTAATCTAAGATCCTAATTTCTAATATGATTCTACATGCATCCCATATATATAACAAGCATATCTACTAATAGTTCTACTACTTATCATGATGAGATTTATTTAAATGAAGGTAATTACAAACTATATTAACAAGATGACTTATTAGATCATGAACTCATCTTTGGTTGAGGTTTGGAGCTTTATTTTTCTAGTTATTTATACTTGCACCATGCACTTTATTTGATGATGTCTCCCATGAGGGGGGATGGCCCTTATGGCATTGACCACACTCCTATTCTAATACATTTACATGCTTTTGATATATGATTCTCATGGTTATCATAAGCACTTTTGTCATATATGTAACTAATATGGTATTTTTAATGATGGTTAAATTGTTTCCTGTGACTATTAAGCCTATCTCCTAAGAATTTATGCTAATATAATTTGTTCATGTATATATGGTAATCACATTTATATATTATGATAGAATATTTATAATGGTTATACGATTCCCTAAATTTTTTATCATTATGGTATCTCATATTTTTCTATGCTTCTAAGATCCTTATCTAGCATTATGGCTACTTTTGTAGCCTTATTTGGGGGTAGTAGTAGGAAATTTTTCCTACCCATTTTTATTTGTTCTTTCATGAGTATAAATTTTAGTATCTTGTTATGTGTCACCTGATGGTGCCTTTACATAGATGATCATTGATATTTTCAAGGTTTATCTTATTATACATACATTACCCACCCTTAGGTCTAACTTAATTGCATTCTTTACATTAGAGGGTCATACAAGATCACCAAAATTTATTCTTGAGTGTGGTTGGAGTTACTATCATATGATCAAAAGAATATTTTAGATGGTAAAAATTACTTCTATTTACTCAAGGAAATATCTATTGGCTTCTACCATATATAGTATCCTTGTTCCACCACAAGTTGAATATCTCTTAACCCTTTTCTCTTATTTATATTCATCTTGATTAGAACTAGTATAGATTAGATTGGTTTTGATGCCTATATGATACTACTTATTGAATCATTTTTCTTGTTTGTAGGTTTCTAAGGCGTGCGTTCTAAGGGAGCATGTTCTAAGAAGTGGCATCCATATCCTTATCCATGTCTTATTTAGGAGTGAATAAATTTAATTTCATATTTGGTTGTTTGGTTTTTATTTTCACATATATTCTCATTATATTTTTATGTAGTCAAGGTGGGGGAGGAATTTAATGGTGAAAAGTACATACCTTTCACTTTGCTCCTTCATTTTAGACTTACGTTAACACAACTATCTTTTATAGGATAACAAGTGTACAAATGACATAACTTTGTTGATAGTTGAAATTCTACTTAATCCTTACCTATTTCCATCTACACTCTCTCCTAGGAATCGGTCTTAATCGCCAAAATAATATATTCCCTACCATTATTTGGATCCTCTATTGCACAAATGAACTAGGTTAGATGTGAAAGATTAAAAAATGACCCCTAAACTTTCAAAATTCAAATTTAAATTTTGGACAACCTTACTCTTTCAAATTGATTATTATGTGCCAACTAAACATGTGAGCCTTTCATTTTTTTTTACCCTTGTATTTTAATTTAAGGCTAACTTTAATTCATTTTTATAAACCTAGATATCACTTATTATTCATAAAAGTATCATAACATTATCATTTGAGTATTCAATGGACATCAACACTATACTATTTTCTTGGATCATATAGGGCATCTCTTGCATTCTTTCTTACTATTTTTTATTATTTTTAAGGTCATTGAATTGGTATCCTTATGAGGTTTGACACAAGTGAGATACTATCCATATAATATGGAAACTCTTGATCACAACAAACTAGTTTTTATGCAAAAACATATTTAGATATTCAAGATAGATTCAAGGTAAATATTCACATGTTTATAGAGATCATATTATGCATAGAGATTAGATCCACACTTACATAGGTTAGATCCACACGTGTGTGATCAATCTCACAATTACAAAAGTGATGTATAACAACAAATATAATTTATAGATTCTAAAGTTTTTATTCAAGCATCAATAAATTTCCTACATTGATAAATCACTTTCAACCATGTTTTACAATATATCTACATTAGGATTCCATATAGATACCTTTATTTATCTATTTTATTTACTTAACATTTATTTTCCCAAATTTATTATCTAGGGTAGAATCAAATACTTATATTTTTTAATTATTTATGTAGAAATTTTAGGTATAAGATTGATTAGAAATCCAAATCTAGAGAAACGTGGTTGGTTTCAAAGGATATTTATACACAAAAATATTTCCTAATGCATTGAAAATCAAGAGAAGCCAAAATATAATTAACAACATTTCATCCTCTGATGGTCAATCTCTGACAAAGAGTAAATATATCCATCACAAAGAAGACTCATTTTTTTTCAAAATATGCAAGTGGATAATGGTACCATAGGTTATTGAGACATGAATCATTTACTAAATAAAATTCCCTGCTCAACAAAGGAAGAGAATAATAAGATGTTGACGACTCCAATAATTGAGTTGGAGGCTTTAAACAATAATTTTTTCAACTTCAACTTAACAAATCCCCTAGTATGGATAGGTTCCTTACATGTTTCAATAAAAAATGTTGGGAAACAACTGGGAGAGATGCATGGGAGGAAATAGAGGATTCACATAAGTCAAAGAAGATTTTGAAAGATATAAATAACACACAATTGCTCTTATTTCAAAAAAATGGACTACGTCTCCTTTATGGACTATTGACCAATCTCACTATGTAACACTATTTACAAAATCATTTCAGAAGTTATGGTGAACAAATTAAAGACAATTCTTCATGATATTATCTCCTCTGAGCATAATGGTTTTATAGTAGGTCAAAGTATAGTTGATGGGATTATAGTGGCTCATGAGGCAATTAATTCAATGGTCAATACTAAGATAAAAGTATGGTGATCAATTTGGATATCAATAAGGCTTATGATAGGGTAAGTTGGCTATTCTTAATGTGAATTATGAAAAAAAATAGATTTGGAGAAAATTGGTTGGATTGGATTTGGAATCACATCTCTACCCCTATATACTCTATTTTAGTTAATAGAAGTCTATATGGTTTTTTCAAATATTCAAGAGGCCTTAGAGAATAAGACCCTTTATCTCCCTTCCTCTTTATAATAATAGTAGTAGGCCTTTGTAGAGAAATTGATGCAAAGTCCTCTATGAGTTATTGGCACATAGTACAAATTGTAAGAAATATGGATCCCATTACTCATCAACAATTAGTTGATGATGGGGAAGCTCAAATCAAATAATCTATTAGGATCAATACCACTCTTGATAGCTACATTTCTATTTCTAGTCAATTAATCAACAAAGAAAATATATTATCTTTTCCTCAACACAAAGAAGTAAGTTATATAATTTTTGGTTTTCAATATCAACGCTACTCCAACTAAGTATTTTAGAATCAAACTATTGTAAGATAACTTCAAAGCATGTAAAGCTATATTTGAGGCATGGAAAGTTAATTGATTAATTATAGAAGGAATATTTTTTATGATTAAATTTGTTCTTTCAATAATTCCAATATATATGGTGTCACATCTATACTTAACAAAAAAATCCATGCATATCATTGATGAAGTATTGAAGATATTTCTATGGGAAGGCTTGAATAAAATAAAAATAATTCCCTTATTAAATTGGGATATAAGAAGGAACTATAAAAATGACGACAATTCTCACAATGCAACTCTTTAGCCCAAATTATTGCACTTTGACCTAAATTGGTTTGGAGAATGAATGAAAATCCTTGAATCTTTGGAGTAAGATGATTCAAAACAAATATTTGGCCAATGAGGATCCAAAAAAAATTTAACCATTTCCAAACCCTCAAGTGAATCTTACATATGGAAGTTTATGATGAATTGTAAGCATCTCATCATTGATCATTTGTCTTTGGTAATAAACAATGGAGAGTCTACAATTTTTTGGGTAAAATCTTGAATTGAGCATGGAATTTTGATGGATATTTCATAACTTTGTGATAACAAGGAAATTATGGATGATGTGTGGGGGAAAATGTTACAAACTATGTCATCAAAAGAAATAAAGTAAATGGTGATAAATGAGTTTGGAAATATTTTAGCAAGGTTCCCATTTTAGAAGTAGCCAAAATCATACTCAAAGATCAATTGGGAAAGATGGAACTTTTTATAAATCACTAGGAGGAAAAGAATATTTAGTATGAAGCCAAATTTGGAAACTACTTTGTCAAATTGGGATATTAGAATCAAGACTATGTTCTTTATGATCCTTGGTGGTCATTAGATCTCTATTAGGGATCATATATATTATTGAAATCGGGATCTTTCGTATGGATTGCTTACATAGAAATTTTTTTAACTAGGGACATATTGAACTCAATTGGTATCTCAGGCCCATCAAGACATCCTTTATGTTTTAATTTAAATGAGATTGTTAACTATCTCCTATTATGGTGTCCCTTTGCTACAATGCTAATGTTGGTTACTTGAGAGGTTAGGTTGGTCTAGGGCCTTTCAAGAGGATTTATTGGTAAAACTACAAATCCTCTTGGACTAGGTTATGATATTAATGGTTCTTTGGTAAATATGGAAAGAAAGGAATTATATAATTTTTAAAGACATGTATGCAAGTTGATATGTTGAAATAAGTGAATTCTTGAATGTTAAATGTTGAAATTCTAATAAAAAATATTCACAAACTACGATAATCAAATAATGAAATCTTGGACTATACTGAAAATCCCCCATGAATCAAAACACTGATTCTTAGGCAAAAAATCAAGAAAAATGATTAAAAGCAAGATGGATGGCCCCTCCCAATGGTATATTAAAGTTAAAATTTGATGGGGCCTCTCATGGCAACCTATGAGCTTTTTGTGTTTGATGCATCTTATGAAATAGTACTACTTTTCTAATTTGGGCTATCTAAAAATATTCCCCATGGAGCAATGGAATTTAGTGCACTTTATGGAGTCAAATTGTACAAATGAGAAGATATAAAAACATTCACATTGAAAGAGATTCATTAACTTGTATAAATTCAGTAAAAAATTTAAAGGCTCAAAACTAGAAATTCCATAAATGGCTTGATAAAATACACTCCATCATAGACAAAATAGAAGTGGAAGATTTCACACTACGACATGTATCTATATAGAATCAAATCAATTTGTAATCCTTCTCACCAATCACGATATTGATTAGGAAGAAGAGACATTAATGTTCAATCATGTCAAAATATGGTCAGACATATTAGAAATTCTTGATTAGGATTTATCAAATGGATCAAAGTTGGAAACCTAAATATGGTTGAACATTTCCAATATGTATTTGCCTGTCATGATCAAATATTTTGTGATGATTACTATTTATGACCTGCTTTGATATTAACCTTATATTACAATCTTGCAAGTATACAATTGGTAAAAATGACAATTAATATGAACATTAGTGAGATACCATGCACATGCCTCTCAAAAGATTTATCCACACAAATCAAGAGCCTTTTCACCATTACAAAGGCAATAATTGATACTCTCAAAAGGATTCAACCAAATGAAGGTCTTTTTCATGATTATTCTCTTTTGGAGCATTATCAAACCTTGATTGTAGCAAAAAAGTGAAAGACATGGTTAGTCTTAAGTAGGATGGATATTAAGGATAATCCTAATCACATAGAATGTTGAAGCTTTTTGCTTTGGAAGTGTCAAAATATCCTTCTGAAGACACAATGTGTGTGTATACATATGTATATGTGTGTATATATGTATGTACATGTATGCATATATATGTATGCATATATGTATATATCTATGTATGTGTATATGTATCTATGCATATGTATATATATATACATATATTTCATATTTGTAAATTTAATATTTTATTAGAATACTATCTTAGATAAATCCATATGAAAGACACCGAGAGATATCCTTCTCAAGATGTCTATAATATATCTACGAATTATTAGTTATAGATATTGCATATTTATAAATAATATTTTACTACCATGCCTATCTTAGATCAATCTATGTAAGATGTCAAGGATTATCATTTTCAAGTTGTTAATATATGTAAGTATTATTATTATTATATTTTTTATGTAAGTATAATTTTTTTTTTGATACACAAGTTTTGATTTGTATTGATAGAAATAGGAAATACAATCGTTTGCCAATGCAGGAATGATATTTGTCCTTCAAACTCCAAACCATACCCAAAACCACCCAACTACTACTTAGAAAACCACCCACCACCCCACAAAAAACAATCATAACCCGAAAACCAGCAAGCCCATTAACCACCCGACCTATGCCTTCAACCAAGACCCAACAAACTACTATCCTAAACTAGGGCTGCTTAGCCATACTTACAAAAAATAATTTAATTCTGCAAATTCAACAAAATCCTTCTTCTAATTCACACCACTGACAAATTTTAACCCAAAAAATTTATGTAGGAACTCCACTGCCACCGCCGCAACCATCCCATGTTTTATGAGTGCAGGGCCGCTCAAGTCTAGGAGGAACGGGTACAGTTTAATGGCCTCATCTGAACCTTGCAAAATCTCCAAGTCACTCGAACGTGGAGTGCCTCTTCCTACCACCACAACCCTCAAGACCTCATCAACTCCTCCCAACAATTCCTCCCTGAACATTTTCCCAAGCAATAGTTTCGCCTCAATTTTGTCCACATTGTTGTCCAGAAGGGACACAAAAACATGGAGGAGATTTGCAAATTGTCTCTTCCATATGCATCATTCTTCAAATGCCCTAGTCCTAGAATCATCTTGGTCGCCACCACCACCAAGGAGTCGTTGTTGAGTAGGACTCTTTTTAACCTCTGATCCATTATCTTCTTGAACGAAGTTAGGCGAGTCAACGACTTCAAATAGATTGGGGTGTCCGCCCCAAACCGAGCCAACCCATCTTTAAACACTTCAATCACAAACCTTGAGCGCTTGGCCATCGGTTCCCAAGTGCTCACTGCACCCCGTCAACAAAAGAAACTACAACATCTGCAACCAACAAAAGAGGAATGAAGAAAATATCACTTGATGCAAATTTAAGCCATTCGCCTAAGCACACTGCCAAGTACTAAATTACCGTCCTTATAGCTAATGAGGCACCTCCAAACGTGCCATTTTCCAACCAACAGACTAGGTCCATCAATTTCTATGCACACTAGCTGTCCTTAGAAAACCCCCAATACCTCGCCATCATACCACATACTAATTGAAAGGACAACCGCCTCCGCCTTAAGCCTGTGAAATAATGATCGTTCTGACATCCTCGCCCAACTCACCATCTTTCATGGCCTTGCTGCCACGTCCCCTCCTCCACCTTGGAGGGGAAACCCACCCATCCGCCCACAATATGTAAGTATAAATTTTAATCATTTTATTTAAAAATATAATATATAATAATAATAAATATAATTAAATTATTTATAATTTTTTTTTTATTATATATAATATATATTATATATTAATTATGCTAGTATATATTTAACGCCGTAATGTTAAAACCTACATATGTTCATTATTAGGATCTTGCCGGTAATTTTCATTTTAATAAACATACTCTAAAACCCTCGTCAAAACCTTATTTTCAGGCTGCAGCTCGCCAAATTGGAGAAGTGAAAGGTCAATACCAGCGAGGAAGAGTTTGGAGGAGCGGCAGGGTAAGCAGCGAAAAAACGGCGGATAACAGTTAAAAAATGGCGAAAAATAATGAACGGCTGAGATTCGTTTAATGGTCTTCCACGCCCCTCGAAAACTGCACACCGTCGATGTAAAAGATTTGCTGGGCATTGTTCATAGAGGGAACGCCTTAGGCGTAATTAGGCGTAATAATAAAACCTATATCTATGAAGCAGAACCAACTAAACATGCTAAAATGCTACACCGAACCGCAGCCGTTACAGGCCACAAATGCAGTAGAAACACAGAGCTGAAAAGCAGGTTTTTATATTAAGGGACCGGCTGTTGTTTGAAGTGGACTTATTCCTTACTGTCTCAGATCATCATTCCATATTGTTTTAATCAGATCTTCGCGCGTTAACCAGGTATTGTAACATGTTTGCTGTTGCTAGCCTTGTCGTTTGAACTAAATATACCGCCATCTAAATCCAGTTGTATAGAATTTATTATTGCATGATAGTTTAATGCTCCCAACGGAGTGAGCCACAAGATTGGAGCACGTCTAGATACTATTAAGTTTTAATTTTTGAACTCAGGTTTAGGTGATGATTGGTGCGCATGGACAAACAGCAGATCTGGAAGACATCTTTGAATCTGTTGTAAACCTTGAACAGCAACATATTCAGCAAGGGTACAATGAGGGTTTTGAAGAAGGAATAGAACTAGGGAAAGTAGAAGGAAGAGACGTGGGTTTGAAACATGGTTTTGAAGTAGGGGAAGAGTTGGGTTTTTACAGGGGTTGTATCAATGTGTGGAAAGCTGCTCTTGAGGTTGAACCAACTATATTCTCTACAAGGGTTCACAAGCAGATAAAACAGCTAGAGGAATTTGCAGATAAATACCCACTTCTTGAACCAGAAAATGAGTCTGTTCAAGATATTTTAGAATCCATGAGAACAAAGTTCAAAGCTATCACAGCAACACTGTTGGGCAACCTTGAATATGAAGGATATCCAAAGAGTAACAATAGTGAATTTTGAGTGCTTATAAAATATTTTTTTCATATGTTTGGTACATGCTTCTTCAGGAAACTATGGATTGCAATTTTGCCTGTTCCAAACAACAACGTTTTTCATTCAAAAATGATTTGAGACCTCTTTATTCTTGTTATAAGTCGGGGAAATTTAGCACTAAACATTCAGGTGGAAATTTCCCAAACATTTTGAAAATTTGGTGCAAGGCAAAGCAAGCGAGTCTGAAACAGGTCATCCAGCTTGAGCCAAATCCTGTTCTTCAATCTGTAACAGCCTTTGCCCCTGCAACGATAGCTAATCTTGGACCAGGGTTTGATTTTCTTGGTTGTGCTGTTGAAGGCTTAGGGGATCATGTTAGTGTAGAGGTGAATGACGGGATAGAGCCTGGAAAAATTGTGATCTCTTCAATATATGGCGACAACAATAGACTCAGTCATGATCCAGTGAAGAATTGTGCTGGAATTGCAGCAAAAGCAACCATGGAATTGCTTGGAATCCATTCTGTAGGCTTGTCACTTTCTCTTCACAAAGGTCTTCCATTGGGAAGTGGGCTCGGCTCGAGTGCAGCCAGTGCAGCAGCAGCTGCAGTAGCAGTGAATGCCTTATTTGGGAGTAAATTAACAAAAGCAGACCTCGTTGTAGCTGGTTTAGAATCAGAAGCAGCTGTAAGTGGCTATCATGCCGACAATGTTGCTCCTTCTTTGATGGGTGGTTTTGTTCTTGTTCGGAGCTATAGTCCACTTGATCTTATCTCCCTCCCATTCCCTAATAATAAAGAGCTCTTCTTTGTGCTTGTCACTCCTGCTTTTGAAGCCCCAACAAAGGAAATGCGAGCAGTGCTTCCAGCAGAAATTAGTATGAAGGATCACATATTAAATTGTAGCCAGGCAGCAGCTCTTGTTGCAGCTGTCCTTCAGGGGGATCCTTGTCTTCTGGGAGCTGCACTATCATCAGATTCTATAGTTGAACCCAAAAGGGCCCCCCTAATTCCAGGAATGTTGGCAGTCAAGAAAGCTGCTCTTGAAACAGGTGCATTTGGGTGCACTATAAGTGGAGCTGGGCCTACTGTTGTAGCTGTTACAGACACTCTGGAAAAAGGAAAGGCTATTGCTGAAGCCATGGTGGATATGTTCCTAATAAAAGGGAAATTAAAAGCCTCTGCATCAGTTGAGAAGCTTAATAGAACTGGTGCAAAAGTTGTTTAATCAAAGCTAGAAAATTTCCTCCTCTTTACGTTTGTTTCTGTTCTAATGTAATAACTATGGATTGCATAAGAATAACTTGCTTATTTTTCAAACATTTGGTACTGCATTTTGGTGTTTTCTAACTTTTCTTTGCTAGTTTATGAGAGATTAAGCTTTAAGAAGTCTGAGATATGTTAAAGTTTTTAAATAGTCTATTTGTGACGAACTTGGATATCAAACTATTACAGTTTGCTGTTACAATTTAACCATGTCACCTGGTTTCTGCTAAGTTTACTGTTTAGCCAGTATCATTACATTTCCTGCAATTGTTCGACTTTGTTTTCAAAAAATCCCTTTTTGATATGCCTATGCGAACAAAACTATAATTACCGATTGATGCCCATTTTCAGTTAATGACATGGAAACTGAAGGAACATACCATTCTTGAGCACATTCAAATCTTCAATACAATCTGGGTTATATTTTAATTTTCCAAAGCTTGTGAAATATTTATGCATTCTTCAATTGATATTTCAGAAAAAACTTTTATATGTTCCACAGTTTGCCAAAATAATTCTAATGCAAATCAATTTTGCTACAAGTTATGGAGGGAGAGATATGAATTAACATTATAGTTCTATTTATCTATCATTTCAAATTTTCAATCCATGGAAGATTATGGCACACATTAGTTTTAACTTTTGATTATGTTGTTTATTTTGTGAGAAGCATCAACCTTAGATGGGCTATGCTAATAGGCTATTGTCATCTTCTACTTATTCCTTTGCTTCAATGAGTCAGTGGTTATTGAAATGATAATTAACTGTCGTCTGCTTGTTAAATTCAATGTTTTTTAAAAGTGTAGTAAGCTGGGTAAGACCTGAACTGGGCAAATAGTGTTAATCTCACTGCACTTTATGCTACTACACTAAACATCTAAAGACAGTTCAATGTTATGATGGTTTCTGCTATGAACATTATTCTGAAAAGCAAGAAATTTATTTGTGCTTGAATGTGTTGAAGTAAACTAAGTTCAACTAGGTTTTCCACAAACAGGGGTTTAGCAGCTTAAAGATCCACGGGCTCATTAGGAAACAGTTATAAGCTATGATGCAGTATATATCTTACTTTTGAACTCAATTTCATAGGTTACTCTCCATCCGCAGGATCCACCTGGCTTTGCATTTGAGGCACTATAAAACAAGAAGAAAATAAAACGTGCTGGGATAAGGCACTGGCCCATTCTTATCCAAGGTGGCTTCATTTTTTATTATTATTTAAATATACGCAAACCACTTGTTGACTTTCTTCCTTTAAGTTCACTTTTTACTAGATAGCTGGGGTCCCTTAACATAATTGAGGCTCTTCACTTGCAAGCTTAGGGTCATCATTTCTTTAAAGGCATCTGATGCTAGATCATCTTTAACAAGTAATGGGGATTCACTAGAAGGTTGGGTGTGTTTATAATTCAAGAGAGCTTTTGGATGTCACTAAAAAATATCTTATCACAGCAATTCTCAAGTTGTCTTCATTATGCAGGAGAGATCTCTGTGTCACTTAAAACTTTCTTACCATAGCGATTATCTGGGGAATAGTATAGTTACTGGTATACTATGGTAGGAAGATGAAATGCATCATTCAATCCCGAACCTCTCAAGTTTTTAGCCGAGCTTTTCAAGTTTGATATTTTTTACTTTCATCTTTTACTTTAGTATCGTTTGTGCTGAGAGGCACATTCAAAACCCCACATCAACATGGACTTTTGGTGTGGGTGGGCGATTAGACAGATGTGCAGGCAACATTGACAGCAGGCCTCATATGCAATAAGAGAGAAGTATTACATCAAACTTTTTGAAAAAGGTAGCACAATTAAAAGTTTGATTTATAATGTTGGTTTGTATATTATTCCAATTTTTTTTATATATAAACTTATTAAGTTTACATAAGTTTGATTATAATGTTGGCACCTTGAGTCTTTTGGCACATATCAAGTCCATATGAAGGTGAATCTGTGTTGTTTCTAAAATGCTCTGCAGTTGGAAGAGAACAATTTGTCAATCTTGAGGAATATGTCTTTAAAATTTACCGGTAGCTATTGTCTTAAAGAGGTTTGTTGTGAACAGATGAGTTCACAAGTAGCAGCAACAGCTTAAAAAAAGAGAAATCTTGATGCCAAGATGTTGGTGAATTTAACTGTGTCACAATGGGGAGGTGATTTTACTCTTGAAACTTTTGAGACTCTTTTTTGAATTGTTCTTTATATGCTGACTATAATACAGGGTTACATTGGGATGTGCATGGAGCCCGTTCCCATGCGTCATCGTCCCCTGATTGTTTTTGAAAAGTGGGGAAGACCAGGAAACATCTCTTGGACATCCCTGAAGCTGCTACAAAATTGGGGTGCATCTCCACAATGCATGATAGAGGTGTGATGTCCTGGGTATGTCTGGTTGCACCAGGAAAGCCAGACATATCTGCAGCCATTGCACTTAAAAATCGTTTTTCAGAAAAGAGGATATCAGAAACGAAATAAGAATGATATCAGAAACAACAGTTCAGTTCTCTAACTTTTTTTAATGCACTCTAATCTTAACTAACAATTCTGTCACCTATATTTTATTTATGTTAATGCAATTTATCCAATTCATTCAAACATTTTAGGTATTTATTTTTAAGGATGTTTGTTCTTTACAATAATTTTTTGATTCAACTTTTTTCTTGAGATATCTCTATGGGGAAGTTACTAGGAACCCCATATGATGCTGAGAGAAATGCTCTTATGCATTGTTAGAGTAGAAGCAAAAGTTATGAAAAAATTGTGATTAATCACTAATTGCCATGATTCGTGATTTTGTGTGCCCCTCTCCCCCCCAAAATCGCAGTCCACAATTTATGATTGCTTTTTTCATGGTTAATCGTAATTAAATTGTAAAAAATATGTCTGAATTGCACCTGCTCTGATTTTCAACCAATTTTCAATGGTTTTTGACCAGCCCATGATTTTTTTTTTGCATGTGTGCTAGGGTTTTAACACAATAGTCACTTGTTTGGAAAAATTTCACTTTGTTTATGTTGCTTTTGGAAGTCATATTTCGTGCTGCTAGGGCATTACTTCTTCCTGCACCAAATTTTACCTGCATTTTACCAGATTTCATATTGCAGCTCACACATCGATATTCATTCAGCAGAGACTATTGTTTTTATTCTATGTTGAATGATAGTTAACTGTTAAGTTATAGAAAGGGAATATTGATTCTCTCTTGAAAATAAAAAAAGAAACTACCCAAGTAGAACCAACAGCCATGGAAATTTTGTTAAGAACAATACATGCATATGGTTGTTAAAAAAAGCATACAGCATATCCCCAATTCTCATGATGGAATTATGAATACAATCTTAACGTCTTGAAATGAATAAATGAAGAAAGTTCCTCTCAAAAGGTACTATGATGGAAAGCACTAATTTGACAATCTGTAGCTCCATCAGTATGAGCTACTTTGACAAAACTGTAATTTATTACTTTTGTTTTTACCTTTTAAGTTATATCATATCAAGCCAAAGTCAACAAAATTGCATTCCAAATCTTTATCATCAAAGGTTTACAAGGGTAAAATGGTAGTGTGATCTTCATCCTATCAATGTATGTATTTATCTTGTGAAAGTGGTAACAGTCATCTTAAGAACTGCCATGCACTCTTAAGAACCTTAGGTAATTTGGCATATGGTTATCTACTTAACTATCAAACAGTTAATTCATTTAACTAGCAATATGTTGAGATTCAAACCAAGAACATGCCGTTCCAAAAAGAGTACCAATTGACCTTGATGGGATCAATCCAGATTCTAAGTGGATTGTAAATGATAATGTCCTTGACTATGATGATGATTATAGTCTCCTTAGGGAGTGCAACTATGATAGTGATGTGGTTAAGTGAGTTTGGAGAGGCTTTGACTCGAGCTCCATTATTAGGACATACAACCCTCATCATTTAAACTGAGCAGATTCTTCAGCTTCACTGGTAGTTCTCTGAAGAATAATTTTTTTTGTTAGAAATATTGAAATAGTGAGAACTTGGTGTTGGAGAAAACATACTGATGAAATTATGAAAATGGCATGTGTGATGAAGGTCCGTGTGGTCTCAAAGGCCTTAATTTGCCTCTTGACTGCACCGTGTATTGCAAAAAGGGTGCTGTCATTGGACCCTGTGAGGCGGTGCTGCCCATCAATCTTGCTGGAGGTGCCACCCCCAAACTCCAATAAGGGGCACTGCCCTTTGACCCTAATTGGTGCTCTGCCCCTAGACCCTCTCCAGTAGTCATCCACAAATCAACCCTTGCTAGCCACCATCTCCTAAATGAGATCCTTGGCCCCACCCATTCCGAGACTTTATGGAACATAGGATTTTTAGGAACTTTGTACTAAGTTTCTAGGTTGACTTTGTACAAAGTAGATTGTAATTGAAAACTTTCAGCAACTAGTTATCATTTGTGCACTATGCAATCTACTCAATGTGATATAAGCATAAATAAGAAAATCTTATTCTCACAATTCATGGGCTAAACAATCATTTTTATTTGCTCTTTATATCTCTATGCTATAAAAATGCCTTCAAATTTAAAAAGCAGTAGGTTTTTCGCTTCTTTTTGGCATTTTTAATTTTTTGAAAATCTGATATTTTCTCATATAAATCCTGATTGTTTGAAAACCAATTTTTCCCTCAAAAGATTTTTGCTACTTTGGTTGATACTGTAGACCCTGTCCATAAGGGGCACGCATTCCTAACTATGCCGTATTACCCCTGCACCCAAAAGTACTTGATGTGTCTATTACTGTACATTCTGTGGCGCCTCAGGGCCTTTCACTGTTAAATATTTGCAAGGAAAATAATGTTTATTTATTGCAGCTATACTTGAATCAATGAATATTGAGCAATGAATCTTGAATTTGATGCATTATGTGAATGTGTAAATTTTATCCAACTTGTATATCAAATTTTTAATATACTGCCATCCCCAAAAATTGGCCTGCCAGCTCTACTGTCCCAAAAACACATTTCACCATCCTGTCTCAGATACTGGGGAACATAGTTTTGAACTTCTGGTAATATTGGTAATATATTTACATGCGTACAGGACATTCCCGAGGCGAATAATTGCATATATAAAGTTTTGTTTATTAGCTTGCTTGTAACATTGGTCACCACATAATTGTACATTAATAGTCTTTAGTTGCAACCAAATGATCTTTCACACGGGCAGATTAATGGAGGTAAGGAATGTAAATTAAATTAAAAATATGTAAGCACTACTAGAGGGAGAGAGGCAACAGTTTTACTCCCTCGGTTATTCCTTTTGCAAATTATTTTGAAGTTTCAAAAATGTAACTTCACATGCAATTATTTGTGAATTACAGTTAATGCCCATTCAGACCATGATGGTTTAGTGATTTACATGGTTTGTGAATAATTGCAACTAGAAGTGCTGGATTCATCACAAGTGATAACATATACGTAGATTCATTGGTCAACCAAACCACTTATCTTGTACTGTAATCGGGAAAATCCGAACAGAAGGAAATGATTTCCTCATAACCATAGATAGTTCTCTCCCATTCCATTATCTCTATGATGTCTGCAACCAACCTGTATCCCAAGTGTGAATCTTCACACATATCTTATGTCTTGAGGCTGACAATGTCTGGGCAGAATTGCATTTGCCATAGAAAAAAACTAAAATAGGGACTTCATCTTTGATATCCTGAAAAGGGACTTGAGATTTTGAAATAAAAAAAATATAGAACTGTCTTTTTTAGTTCCTGCCGATAGGCAGGTTATTATTGCAATCGTTCAATATACATTTGATATGCTCGGCTGACCAATCAGGTTCAATAATTTAAATATATTTCTATGTATTTCTATAGTTTTAATTTAAAGACATATTTTTTATGTTTAAAAATTATTATTTATCTCTTTTTCTATTGGTTGGAGTAGCTCTATTATTACATTTTTCTTTAAAAAAATTTGAAAAATTAAATGATCATAATAATTTTTTGGCTGGAGCATTATAGTTAGTGCAGAAGCTTCTGGAAGGGGAAGCTGCTGGAAGGAAGCTACTGGAGAAATCTTCATGACATAGAGGCAACAATGAACAACAAATTCTACTTTGTTAGGGTTATGTAATATTTTTTCCTGCAAACTCCGCCCATTTTTTTTCATCAACATTGCTGACTGCACAACACAATTTGAGCAGAATCTTGAGGTAAGTCACTTGCCTTTGTTTCAGCGAGTTTTTTTCACGAATCTGTACATGGCCAGCTGATTTGGAGGTGAGTACTCAGTTTGGGTGTCAAATTTGTGCAATATGAGGCCGCAGGATATATAATGAAAGTGTATCAAATCTGGAGCTAAAGTATGGCCATTTGAAGCTAAATGCCTTGGATTTAAGGTAAGAAAATGAATCTGACTGGAGGAGATATGGTGTTTTGAGCATCAAATTGGGTAAATTTGAGATCTTTTTTGTGTTAGTGATACATTTTTTTTACTGTTGTGGGGAAATTAGGGTATTATGGCAACATTGTGCTGCTTCATTATTTCTAAGATTTTGCAGTCCAACTTTAACGAGGTATCTGTGGAGCTATTGAGAGTAATATTGCAGAACAAGCAATTGCATAAATTACTATTTACTGAATTCATGTAGTTAGTATCTACAAGTTATTTCTTTTGGAGGCAATTGTTTTATTATTAGGGTTTTTCTACCGTGGATACATGTCTCGTTGGGATTAAGAAATAACAATTAGTCTGGGAAAATAAGGCTCATATTTCCTTTCAAATTTTCACAAGCCAAATGTTTCACATACTTCCAAGAAGAAATCAATGCAAAGCTATTGCAAAGCCAGAATGGTTGCCTGCACCCTTTTTGCCTTAAATGCACCAGATTTGATGTTAAAGTTTCTAAGTGCAAACTTTCTGAATGTGGATATATACAGCACATGGATGCTTGAAAAAGACTTTTTCTGGTTGGAATGAAGATTGTTTTGGACTTATTTTCTCTTCATAAATAACTTACTTCAATGGTGTTGCATTATTTCCTTTCATGAGCACTTAACATGTGTACATAAGCTTCTTTTGTCTTATAACAGCAGTGCTTCAGCAGATGTAAATTCAATGCTCCATTTTGGCATTCGACTCTAATGCTCCTTGCTGTTTGCCCCAGTGCCCACATTTTGTCTTGATCAACTTTCCATGTAAATTATTAATATTGTCAGTGTGATCATCCTGAGCACTTCACATTATTTATCTTCTTTTAGTAATTAGAAAGCTTCTCTTTCATTGGTTCAAGCACTGTTCTTTGATTTGCTTTAAGTGATGTCCCTATTATTTGCTGTTGTGTGCTCTTCTTCCTTGCTATAGCTCTTTTACAATGTATACATCCTCCTTGGCATTAACCTCAACTTGCATGGCAGCACCATATTAATTTTTTCATGTTCAACTAGGCGTTGACGAAGCAAACTATAATGCGATCAGTTTGAATTTAGAAGACAGCAAGCTGCAAGTGCTTCATATTTCATGTATGATCTTCCTTGCTGTTCAGTCACATATTTCATGAAGTGAAACATTGTTCCATCATGAAAGTTATGCTGCATGTTGAGTGCTATTGAAAGGAATATGCATATGGGCACTCTGCTGTTCTTTATCATCTCTGCTGAATGCTGATGCTTCTGTCAAGTAATCAATGTGCAGTTTGACTCTATGGTTGGCAATTATGTTTGCAATTTCTGAGCAGTAGCTCACTGTCTTTGTAGATCAGGTACATATGCCCTCATGGGTGAAGCTTCTCTTTTAAAAATCTAGCATTCAAAGAGAAATCTCCTTACTGACTGATATTGTTTGCAATTTGCAGCTAATGGAAAAGGTGTTTCTGAAAGAGGTCATTACTAATGTTTTAGCAAGGAAAACACTTCATGAATATATAATCTCTCTAATTTCTAATGGCTGAAATGTGCTCTTCTATGCTGAATCTTTGCCCTTTGAAATGCCTTTTACAAGCAAACTACCATCACCTTTCTCTGAAACTCTTACTTTGGCTCTTAGCTTTGAAATAACTGCACCATCTTCAAAAATTTCTCATTGGTTTGAAACAAATTTTTACATGCAATTTGATATCCCACTGCCACTGTAATATAGTTCCATCACTCTTTGTTGGGTGAGATTTGATCTTTAATTTCTCCCATCACTCTACAATGTCTACATTGGGTGAGATTTGAACTTTAATTACTTCCATCATTCTGTTGGGTGAGTCCTGAACTTCAATTACTTCCATCATTCTTTGTCGGGTGAGATTGGAACTTTTATTTCAAAAGCCACTTTTAAATGATGGAAGCAGGGCGTTATGAGACGTATGAGTTTTAAAATGGTTATTTCAATTCGTATTTTCTGTCTCTGCCAATCTAAAAACTTAATATTGGTCTTTGCATGCAATATGTTTTTCTAAACTGACATGCTTTTTAAACTGCTTAAACTTTAAATGCGTTTCCAAAACACAAGGCAGGGATCAGTAGCTGAACAAGCAGATGTGAGAACATTTAGTAACATGAATTACATTTAAAATTCACGATAAGTATTTAATTATTACCGTCCCTTTGTCTGCAAGTGCAAGTTTCAAAACTCATGTTTATTCCTAGATATTTGCAATTCACATTCAATTGCATTTTGATTGATATTTGTGCTTCTGGTTTCATTCCATTGGATTCTAAATTGTCATCCATGTGCCATTTTTCAATCTAGGGATGCAACAATTTAATTATTGACCATTGTTCTTATGTATTGTTGGTATGTCGTGCTCTCTACAAATGAAGATGGCAACCACAATTTAACCATTGCATGAATAACTCTATCCAAGTGGGCATTCATGAATACTCTTTTCCTTGAAAAATCTCGATTCCAATTTCACACCCAATGATTCAAAATCAACTCCCATGGTCATAGTCTGTGATGAAAGGGAGTGCAGAATTTTGAAATCTTGTAATTTTGCATTGAAAACATGATAAACCTCAATTTTGTTTTGCAAAATGCCTGCCTTGTAAGTGTTAGAAAACTCCTTTAGCACAAGAGGTTTATTATGGAGTGCAGAAATAGCTAATCCATGTCACAGGGGAAGCAACTATTCTCTCGGTGAAACTATACCTTTTTGTTCTCCAATTGACGTAACCCCATATGGCTTAGATTTCATGCAGAGGCAGAAGCCAAGATGGGTTTTTACCCTAGGCCGCTGTCACTAAATTTTTTGATATAGCAGAAAATCTTCTGAATTACCTTTTCTGGCTTTTGACTCTGGGGATTTGACTACAAATTGCCATTGCTGGTTTTAAGTGTGCAGTAACAATATACACCAAGGAAGGTTGACTTGACGAGGACTTGTACAACTGACATTTAATGTGACTAAAAATCTCCCAAATTATTTGTATATGAATTATGAATCATGATCAAGAGTGAACAAAAAAATATGTGGTTAACACCTATAATATAAAATCATTTCATAATATGATTTGCTTCCTTTTATGCATGTAAGCTTATCTTCAGATTTTGCTGAAGTTTAAGGTGAGGTTGATCTGCACAATTTTTGGCTTGTCTCATATGCTGAGGGATTCTGGAATTGAATCTGACTTGTTTGAACTACACAACGGACTGACCCAGAGTTTGATGTCAATATCTTTTTACAATTTGCCAACAACTCTTTGTGCTAAAAAATCCAAATAAACTGTTTTTAGGCTTCATATTTTCTATCTTTTGCAAAGAGAAGCTCATCCTCTTGCTTGGGTTGGGGAAACTCCTTGTAATGAGATGGTAATGCTCACCAGTGCACTCATGTTGTACATATGAATGAGTAGACACTGATAATGATAATGTATCCAATTTAAACTTATGAGAGGAAACTTGCAAAGTAACCACCATCTATTGAAGATTAAAGTAATACTAATGAGCAGTAATCATGAAAAAGCTGGGTCGATGTCAGATGCATGATTAACATGATTTAAAATATTCAAGTTGTAAAGACAAGAATGATGTACTGCTTGATAGGCTGAATGAAAGTCAAGTAGCAAAAATTAACATGAAAATTCAAATGCTGAGGATTCTGTTGATGAATGAGGCAGAAACAGACTTGATGAGTGTATTGTTTTTTCTTTTTCAATGCCAATTTCTTGGCATATCTATAGATGCTCCTTTCTCAAATATGACTGCTTTCTATATATTAATATAATTTCAAATCTCTTGGGCTTTCAATGTTTTCTACTTAACTATCAGCATGTTTTGTAAAAAATTTACATGTTTATTTTCACTTTTGAAAGTTATAAATCTCTTTGTCAGTTTTGTGTACCTTAGTAATTACATCGTTTTTTTGACAGTTATGAATCTGTGTCCCTACTCATCCTATTTCTAGAGCAATTCTGGGCCCATTACATTAATAGTGAATCCCAAATTATGCTCACATTTAAGCTAATAACTAAATGGTCACTCAGGGTGCTGTCAGAATGACAGTTTTGTGCTCCTTTTCATCTCTCTATCTGGATCCCATCTAAGCCTAGTAATTTTTTAAATTTGAGAATTGCCTGTTTAGCTCGTTTTACAAAAGAATAACTAGCCCTCATCACATAGTTATTCGGATGGTAGCCATGGTCATAAAAAATGAATTAACTTGTTTTGCATAAGAAGACCATAGTGAACTTAATCTCTCTAGATTTAGAGAAAGCACATTTTTTCTAGTTATGTTTAACTGCATTTGATGCTTGTTAGTTGCAATTCATTCATACACTTATCTCATCCATGCTTAGAGATGATTAATTTATATACTGAAGTAGAATGAATAAAGCCATAAGGCTATAGAAATTTTTAGATTGCTTTATGATCAAGCAAAGATAAGTAATATTGAGAGAAGTTTTTGTTGTCTAAAGGTATCACCCTGTTGAGACTTACTGTGTAATAAGGGATTTAATGATCTTATGAGAATTGAAATTGTGTGATTTGGTTGAATCAGCACTTCTACAGAGGGGATTGGTTGGGGATGGCTGACCTGTGATATAGGTGGTTGTGATTGTTGGTTGTTATCATTTTAATGTCTTTATTCTGCCATAAAAACAGATTTTATTTAAAACACTAAAAAATACTATTCCAGATTTTTAGCTAAATTCATTTAAAATATTTCAGTTTCAGAATTTCAGAGTTAGTTTGGCTCAGTTTACTCACACCAGCTATTATTTTTGATTGATTGGGAGATCTTGCTCTACTCCAGTCTTAAGTTTCTTATGAAAACCAAAGCAATTTTTTTTTAACAAGTTAAATGAAGCCAAAGGAACTTGGCAGTCTTGATTAACGACACAAATCAAGTTTCTACTGGAAATTTTTCTGCTCAAATTTTCAGTGGAACACTTTAAAGGTACCCATTTCCTTTATTTACATTCTTCATGTCTGACCTTCTCATTGAAAACAGGAGCTGTAGCTCCATTCTTGGGACCCTTGCTTTACAATGATTTATTTATTGCAGTAGCTCGTTGTTTCCATCTGAGTGGTTGTTCATATGTCCATTGATTAAGTAATATATTACCATCCATAGTATGCAAGTGCTTTCTGATAGCTTACATTGAAATCGAATTATTTATCCCATGTCTTTATGTGATTGTGCAAGTCTAATGTATATGTATATCTTACCTTTTGTGCATGCAGGTTGGTTTGAAAGGTGAATCAATGGATCTCCATACAATACCAGGGCATTCGTCTGTTGAATGGATGAAAGAAGTAGTTGTTCCTCAGAGACAGCCACTAACATGGTACAAGGTATGCTCCTGATGTTAAATGTTAAATCCATTTTTTTATGTCACCAAACATTGGGACCATGAAAATGTTTGCATAATTACAATTTTATGCTCTGTTTAACTTTTTCCTTTAAAATCTACTGTACAGGCAGTATTTGATGCACCTTTCCAACTCAAGTGTTACCAACCTAGGTGGATTCTATGATCAACAAGTAGTTCTTTACCTTTTCCAATTTGTAACGATCATTTTTCCAAGGATCCTATATGATTTCTAGTTTAGCAGATCGTGCTAGAAAGCTGTGAATTAGATCCAACATTTTTCAGATTAAAGTTGAACAGATAGTTTGTGGTTACATATTCTGAAAATGATAAATAAATTACCTTATAGTTGGCATGCTATCAGGGCCACATGGATGGGACCATTAAAGATTGAATCTCTGGCCAATGTATCTGATTTGAATGCAAACTGGAAGGTTTCAATGTTATATAGAAGCATTCTCAGTTCTCAAATCATTTCTAAAGGCAAAATGAAGCAACTTTTGAAATTTCTTTAAATCGGCTTCAAACATGTGTTCTTTATATTATTTGGCCTTGACTGAAGTTTTGCATCGTTTTAATGTATTTTTGATGTTATTGTTGATTACTAGATGAGCAGTAACTTTGTTACAGGAGCTTCTAATATTTTGTATTGCTTCTTTAAGCCTTCATTTAAAAAAAATAAAGAATAAATTGATAGTCCTTGTTAGTTGGCATTGGCAAGTAGATCAGAGGCTTTGGATGCTTGTATTTTCATTTTAATTTCAATTTTTGTAAGAATTCCAATTAAATATTGAACTTGCAGTAGCCGCACAAACATCTCAACAGACACTAGCTAATTCTGCCAGATTTTAGATCATTTGAAGCAATCTTTTACAGTGCAGTTTTCCTTTTTATTATCAGCTAATGTAGGTAGTCTTAGTTTTGCAGTGCTCTGGAGTGGGCCATATAAATCTAACAAATTCCTAGTGGCGTAGATCACAGTTACACAATAGAAAGCTTTAAAAAAGAAAACAAAAAATCAGAAATGAGAACTGACCATGCAGTTTTAATAAATCTTTAGATTTCAATTGCAAAGCAAATGGGATTCAGCTTTAACACAAAAGACAGTCTTACTGCAGCCAAATTGTAACATCCTGCATTCATTGAACAACTTAAAAACAAATAAGTTGACTCATTTTATCTGGAGTATTTTTTCTTTTTGAAAAGAAACATAGTAAGGTGCTAACCATTTAGCTGCTGTAGTAACAATTAAGATAGCATTTTAGTGAACATCTTAAAAAAACATGAGCAAATGCTGAATTCATCTATTCAAGTATTATAACAAGAGTTACATAAGTAAGAGATTAAAAGTCCTCATTTGGATATTGTGTCTTCCAAGACTCGACTTGCCATCTGCATGAGAGGGAAAGCATCATCCGAGTGCATTTCTGCCAACCATAGACTAGTGCGGTCCCTTGCACACCTTCCTAACTAGAAGGGGCTCTTCCCTTCTTACGAAAGGTAATGTTGGAAACCCTCTAGAATTGTCATCTGAGCTTTGGTGGTAAACCCTACCTATCTAACTTTGTCATGCTACTAAATATACTTTCCTACTAAGCTGACAACTCTAGTTAGTTAGGTATCTAGGTTGCTGTGAGTACTAAAGTGCAGTCAGTGACACTTGCACTTACTATGGCCATAGTTTTGTACTTCCATACAGATTCACCCACTTTGCTCGACTTGGAAAACTCTTCTAACCTAGGGCATTCAAGAGATTTTCTCTTTGCCCTTTACTCTTACAAAGGACACTTGTTCAAGGGTAAACTTCCTTTAACCTATCTTAGGTTTTTCAATAATACACACTCATACTTGGCTACCTGCCACGTGTGTCCAATATATGAAACTAGGGTTTTTATGAAACCCTTCATGGCTCCCATGGTTGACAATTCAGTTTGGAATAAACACTTCTAGTACAACAAACATCAAGTAAACCAAAATTCGGAAGCTTCTAAACCCTCTAGACATTTTTGTGCTCAAACTGCACTATTGCAAATTGACCATCATATTGGCATGCATGGTTAGGTACTTAGCAATAAGCAAACAAAATTAGTTGTTATTTCTTCTTTCTTGAAGCAAAACAATACGTTTTTCTCTATCTAAAAAGTTCTTTCATTCAGTCTTAAAATATGCATGTTCTTTTTTATAGATTTAATTTTTGCCAATTTTTTTTTAAAATATTTAGCTTTGGTTGAGTTCAACACTAAACCTTCTTGACTTCCTATCGTTTCATATCAAGTGAAACAATGGCTAAACAAAATGCAATTGCAAGTTTAGCCTTTCGAAGATTCTCTCAAAATAACCATAAAGTTGGTTTGGGCGCTAGAAAGCAATAGTTAATGATTCAGTCTATCATTGGCATAGTTATCAATCTTGATACTTCAAGCACACTACAACCTTACTGTACAAAACAATTTACAAAGAAAGAGCAATTATATCTATTTTTATGAAAAACAAAATAATATGCTACAATAATCTCTTGGTTTATCTCTATACTAGAAAGCACTTACTCTCATATAAATTATACTCAAAAGAGTGGAATGTGTTTGCAATGAAGTTCTGAAACTGAATATTCTGAATGTGAGCAATTGTGGATGCACGGAATTTCAAGTTTTTTCAGCTCAACCTTCAGCCTTGTTGCAACACCTGCCTTCTTCCTCTTAACAGAGCAATTTGTGGCCCAAGATAGCTATTTGTAGCATTTGCTATTCTTTGAAAAATAAAAATCCATTGAATCTCCCTTTTTTTCAAAAATAATCCCCCTTTTGTTTTTGAAAGAATAAGACAACTAAATCAGTTCGATTGGTTACAAGAAGTTATGGTAACCACCTCCTAGATTTTCTCCAACTCCCCACAACATAATGAGGCCGAACTTTGTTATAAAAAAAAACCAAATGATGCATTCTCATGTGGTGGATAAAGCCAACTAGTTTCTTTTTAATAGTTATGCCACCTTTGTGGCTATTAACAAGGAATTGTTTTGCGTATTTGCAACCATATGCCCTAGAAAAGTGGCAATTTAATTTTATCAAATTCCATAATGATATAAACACTTTTTTTTTTTGCCAACTCAAGGTGGCTCTACCTTATTATTTCAAATGTGGGTTTTTTTTATAAATATTTAAATCTTTTATCACTTTCACATTTGGCGGCAAGCTTGATATAAACTTCTTCTCTTGATTTTTATAAAGTATCCTCTTTAAAAATATAAAGCCTTTTAGATACTAATTTATTTAAAATATCAGTCTTTCAGACCTTTAGTGAGTATTCAAGTATTTAATGAAATGCCTCCCAACAATATTTATTAATTTATTAGCAATCATGAATCATCATTATACTTTGCTTGTAGAAGTATAAATATTGGCAGTATATATTTAATATGACCATCTGACATAGATATCAGACTCAAAAAGGTAGTAATACCTTATTGATGAGTTCAAGGTGTTAAAATAGGTTTTACCGTCAGAAAAGGAAATAAATTAAACTGAGCAGTTGTTTGTACACGCGTATAGGCCTACATACGTTAGTACGCATATGCATGCATATGCACGATCACATACACGTAAATTCGCTTGTCGTCATGCACCTACATCCATATGCGTATACTCGTAGTGATGTATGCAAGTTCTTCTTACGTGTTCATATAGACTTAGCTTAATTTTTGATGGTAAGGAAGTAGAAAACTGGTATAGAAACTCTAATTCCTCTTACGACAAACCCACGTCCAAAAAGATCACATAAGACTTACCTCAACTTAAGACTCCTATTACACTCTTCTAGGGTTCCTACATCCTTCCGACCCAATCCCAACTTAGATGGCAATTTTCAGATCATCCCAACACTACCACTTTATTCAGATGATGCTTTCCCTCCTTTAGAGGTTGTGGTGCATGCTTCCCTGCATCAAAACTCCAAACAAATGGAAATTAGTCTGACATCTAAATATCATATAATTACTATTGCATTATTTCATCTGTGGTTTTAATGAAAATAAACTTTTCTTTTACAAGCTCTTCTATTTCTAGGGCATCATAAACACAATTTATTCCCACTTCTGAAATAAATCATAGTTCATATCATAATGGCATAATTCCTTATTGCTCTAACATAACTCAATCACAAAAGATCTCAACATTTTTGCAAATATTCAATCAAAATTTGCATCATTCATTTGTCATAATTACAAAAAATAAAATTCTTTTATATCTAGGGTGGGATGTAACATCTCCCTTAGAGAATCATTGTCCTGATGATGTTTTAGTGAGTCAGGAATGTACATCCTTCCCTTGTACCTGAGTAACCCGTCAGTATCAAATTGAAAACCATCATATCTATGATCTTGAGAGTCTTCTGATAGGGCCTACTTAACCTGCTTATAATATTCATCCCCTTTTAAGTACTGAAGCACCTAATTATGAAAGTTTGTCTGAACAGTCAAGGTAGAGGATATATGCCTCCTACTAAGGGCATCTGCCACTCGGTTCTCTAAATCCCTTTAATGTAGCTAATTTCAAAGTCATAATCCGATATTAGCTCAAGCCATCTTCTTTTTCGAGCATTTAGATTCGATTGAGTAAACAAATACCGCAACCCTTGGTGGTCAGATCTCAATTCAAAGGGTTTTCCCAGCAAGTAATGCTTCCACATTTGTAGCGCATGCACTATTGCAACTAATTCAAGATCATGAGGAGCATAGTTTTGTTCGTAATTTTTCAATTTCTAGGATTCATAGGCAATGAATTTTCCGTCTTGCATGAGTACACCACCCAACCCTTCTCTTGAGGTGTCTGTGGTGACCACAAAATGTCCTTTTGGATCTGGTACTTGTAGTACCGGTGCTGTTGTTAGCTTTTCTTTTAGGATTTCAAAAGCTTCCTGACACTTTTCTATCCAAACAAATATTTTCCCTTTTCTCTAAAGAGATGTGATGGGACATGCTATTCTGGAGAAATTAGCCACAAATTTTCTATAGTATCCAGCCAACCCCATGAAACTTCAGACTTCATGCACATTTTTCGACTCTGGCCATTCCAAAATGGTCTTAATCTTAGCCGGATCTACCGCAATTCCATCTACAGAGATAATATGCCCTAAGTACTGTACTTCTTTTTGGAAAAAATGAACACTTGGACAATTTACTGTAGAGTTTATTTTCTCTTAGTCGTTGTAGCAGAAAATGCAAATATTGAAGGTGTTCTTCCTCGTTTTTGGAGTATATCAAAGTATCATCCAAAAACACCAACATAGACTTGTCTAAACAATCCCTGAACACACTATTCATTAAGTTCATGAACGCAACTAGGGAATTTGTTAACCCAAGGGGCAATACCGTGAATTCATAATGTTCATATATGGTTTTGAAGGTTGTTTTTTGGATGTCCTCATCCCTCAATCTCAGTTGATGATAGCTTGATCGCAGACCGATCTTGGAAAACACGACCGCCCCTCGCATTTGATCAAAAAGATCATCTATGCGTGGCAAGGGATATTTATTCTTTATGGTTGCCTTATTGAGCATCCAATAATCTATACATAACCTTAGTGTACCATCCTTTTTGACAAAGATTATCGACGCTCCCCAAGGCGAAACACTAGGTTGTATTAGACCTTTTTCCAAAAGTTCCTATAGTTGAGCTTTTAATTCCATCAATTTTGTAGTCGTCATACGATAAGGGGCTTTAGATATTGGTTCTGCCTCTAGCTTTATATCAATGGAGAAATCAAAAGCCCTTTTGGGTGGAAAACCAGGTAACTCAATAGGAAAGACATCTGCAAAATCTCATAGATATGGGTATTTATCTATTTCCTCACCCATATCTCGTGAAGTCTCTTCTTCCATTCCCGACTCCTTTTGGACTTCAAAGTAAGCTAAGTCATCCAGCCAACATGATTCCTTCATTTCCATTGGATCTTCCAATACTTCCATTTTAATTGCAAATACCCGACAACCCTTACGTTTGGCCCTCTTAAGTTGCATGGGGGAAATCTGTCTTATCTTGACCGACCTTATAGTTCCCTGAATGAACACCTTATGTCCTAGATCGTCTAGACACTCCACCATCTTTGAAAAGCAATCTAATTTAGCTCTATGCCTCCATAGCTAATTAATTCTTAGGATTACATCATAAGTACCTAAGGGAGCCACATAAAGGTTTACTTCTATTGAGAAACTGGCTAAATCAATCTTGGCCTCAAACAAGCATTGCTCTACCTGAGCCTTTGACTTGTTTGCATATTCTACTGACCAAGTATTTTGCATATAACCAACTTTTCTAGATACCTTGCTCAAGACCCTAGGAGATATGAAACATTAAGTTGCTCTTGTGTCGATAAGAATTGAAATGGGTGTTTCAAATAGCATACCTGAAGTTTCAATAGGAGTAATCTGATACTCCGCTTGCCTACTATCAACCACTGCATAAATGCATTGCTGGAATGCATCTTGTTGGGATGGTAATTGATTTTCTCGAGGGGGTGGTCCAACTGTTTTCGTGGAACATTGGTTTGCATAATGATCCCCACCACACGTGAAACATCCTCCGGGCGGACCTCTTCTCTTGGTGGATTTCCCAACGTCTTGATTTCTTTTGTTGTTGTCATTGTTTTGATTATCCTCACCTTTCCTATCTTTTCGACTTCCACCCTTATGATCTTGACGACCTTTATCACTTTTATGTTGAAAATCGGGTTTGTCCCCTTTCCTTTTAAAGGATTGAGAAGTCGAGGTCAACTTAGCTTTCTTTTTCTTCTCCCTGTCTACAACTATAGATTGCAACCTTTGCTCTTGCTTGATTGATTTTTCATATGCTTGGTCCATAGAGGTTGGACCCAACATATCTACCTGTCCCCCAATTTGGGCATTCAACCCTAATATAAATTTTCTGACCCAAAAATGTTCGTCCCCATGGTACTGTGGAACACACTTTAAAAGACAGATGAATTTCTCCCAATATTGGTTTACAGATAGATCTCCCTACGTCAAATTTTGGAAATTGGTCAGCTTTTGGTCATAGAACAACTGAGGCAACCACCTCTGCCTAAATATGGCTACAAAGTCTGACCATGTCAATTCCTTGGCATTTATTCCTAGTTCCAACTTCTTGCTCGTCCACCATGTGGATGCTTCTCCAGACAACTGGTATGCTCCTCATACCACTTTTGTGACTTCAGTGTAGTCTCTAATCTCAAAGTACTTTTCCATCTCCATTAGCCATGCTTCAGCGGCATCTTCGGACTCTGGCCCATCAAATTTTTGGGGAGTCACCTTTTTCATGTCACGTGACAGTTCTCAAGCTATCTGCTCCCTACTTGAGTCATGAAATCCTAACTCCACAGACTCATTCTCCTGTTCACTTGGTGTAGTACCCACATAGTGACTTTCAGTGTCACCACCCCTTGAGGATTCCTTTCTAGCTCTTTCCGTTTCAAGGTGAGTTACACGAGCCCTGGTATCTTGAAGAAGTGCTAGTATTTGATCTAACTTATTTTGAGCACTACAAGAGGTCTATCCTACATCAAGTCTCCCTTCAGGGTTATTGCGTGTACACATCTTTTAAAGATAACTTCTACCTGAAGTTATAGTTAAAAAATTTATATTAGTTAAGGTTCAAATCCATTCAAATTGTATTAATGCAATAGTTAACATAGCATAGATTTGCTTACTTAATTTTACAAATTTAATTATTTACACAAGATTGTTTCAACATGCAGATAAGTATTTTATTTATCAGCAACACTTGCATACAAATATATATGATTCCACTATATCTTAGGGAGTCAGAGGAGTGTAATCCTTAGACTCGTCAGAGTTGATTACAATTATTTCAGTGGAGAGATGCACACGTAGGTTCTCCTCGTCTTTCTTTTGTTTCTTTACTAGGTTATTAATACTGCCCTCACTAGGTATATGGAAGGTTGAAGGCAATTTCATATCCAAATAAGCTTGGATACTAGCATCCGATCTCTCAGACCACTTTATTTCAGCCTTGACATCATGATCCGTTCCATGGTGTGGGTGAAAGTCTCATTCTCGTTCAACCAATCTTCACCCTCTACATTCTTCCCCTCTACGGACTTAGTTAAAGTTTCTTGCTCCTTCTTAGCCTGCAAATAGCAAACGTTCCCTTCTATAGACTTACGAGTGGTTTGCTTGGTTTGTACCATGTTTGGCACATAATGTTTCACATTAGTACTACAAGTCACAAAATTATATTTGTGTAATGGACTCATAGGCCCTAGCATGCAATCGTGCTCTGATACCACATGTAACATCTTGCTTTCATTGAACAACTTAAAACAAATAAGTTGACTCATTTTATTTAGTTTTTTTTTTGAAAAGAAACATAGTAAAGTGCTAACCATTTAGCTGTTGTAGTGACAATTAAGATATCATTCTACTGAACATCTTAAAAGAACATGAGAAAATGTTGAATTCATCTATTCAGGTATTATAACAAGAGTTGCATAAGTAAGAGATTAGAAGTCCTCATCTGGATACTACGTCTTCCAAGACTTGGCTTGTCATCTGGATGAGAGGGAAAGCATCATCCAAGTGCTTTTTCGCCAACCACAGACTAGTGCGTTCCCCCGCACACCTTCCTAATTGAAAGGGGCCCTTCCCTTCTTACGAAAGGCAATGTTGGAAATCCTCTAGAATTGCCATTTGAGCTCTGTTGGTAAACCCTACCTATCTAACTCTACCATGCTACTAAGGATACCTTCCTACTAAGCTGACAAATATGGTTAGTTAGGTATTTGGGTTGATGTGAGTACTAAAGTGCAGTCAGTGGCACCTGCACCTACTATGGCCATAGTTTTTTACTTCCATACAGACTCATCCACCTTGCTCAACTTGGAAAACTCTTCTAACTTAGGGCATTCAAGAGATTTTTTCTCCGCCCTTTACTCTTACAAAGGACACCTGTTCAAGGGTAAACTTCCTTTAACCTATCATAGGTTTTTCAATAATACACACTCATACCTGGCTACCTGCCACGCGTGTTCAATATATAAAACTAGGGTTTTTACGAAACCCTTCATGGCTCCCATGGTTGACAGTTCAACTTGGAATAAACACTTCTAGTACAACAAACATCAGGGTTTTCACATCAAGTAAAACAAAAGTAGAAAAATTCTAAAGCCTCTAGACACTTTTGTGCTCAAACTGTATAATTGCAAACTAACCATCATATTGGCATGCATGGTTAGGTACTCAAAAATAAGAAAACAAAACCAGTTGTTATTTCTTCCTTCTTGAAGCAAAGCAACACGTTTTTCTCTATCTGAAAAATTCTTTCATTTACAGTCTTAAAATCTGCATGTTCTTTCTTATAGATTTAATTCTTACCAAATTTTTTATAAAATCTTTAGCTTTGGTTAAGTTCAACACTAAAAATTCTTGACTTCCTATCATTTCATGCTAAGTGAAACAATGGCTAAACAAAATTCAGCTATAGGTTTAGCCTTCCAAAGATTCTCTCAAAATAACCATAAAGTTGGTTTGGGCGCTAGAAAGTAGTAGCTAATAATTCAGTCTATCATTGGCATAGTTATCAATCTTGATACTGGTAGAAGTTGATAAACCAACCTCACAGACCCCAGTGAACACCTGCAAGCAATGACCCATCACAAAGAAAAGATATCCAAAACAACAAAGATGCTCTGCAAGCCTCAAGCTAAAAATGCATTAAAGAGAATGAATAATTACAATGAGATCAATCCTTAAGAAAGGAGATCAAACCCTAAAAGGAAACCCTAGTGCACACACTTAATAATAAATTATTAATGTGCCCAAGTTTAGCTTAAGTAAAACTAAAGTGATAAGTGATTTAATTAATTAACCAATATGATTAAATTAATTAAGTGAAATAACTTATTATTCTAACACCCCCCTTAAGATGAACTTAGTAAGTAGCTAAAACACTAAGGAAAAGATGCATGAAAGCAAAGATGGGTCCCGACAACAAGGCCTAATCAAGTACCCATGTACAAATGCAATGCAAACTAAACCAAACGGGGTAAAGGAGAAAACCACGTGGGAACAAAACTCCTCCCCAAAATAGGATGCAAAAAATCCTAAGTGATGAAAGATGGAGGACTCCATAAGACCCCCCAAGGACACCATCCATCACAAAGATACATTAAAGAACCCCCCCAGAAGAGAGGAAGAAAGAGACCACATAGCCCCCCCATAATGAAGTAGCTCCAAAAAGATTGAAGAAACATCAGATTGATTTGCCTTCTAGGATGTCTGCATCATCTCCTTCCCATCATTCTTCTTCTTCAGAGCAGAATGACAGGGGCACAATTGGTTTACATACTTCATCAGATATGAAGGGACATGCTCTTTGTGTTTATTCAGGGCTTGGATCATGGAGATGGCTTCTAGATTCAGAAGCATCTCATCATATGGCATCTTCACAGTCTATGTTCACTTCCTTTGAGCCTTGCACTATGTCTCCTATTTTGATGGGAAACAATACATACATGAGTGTTACAGGGAAGGGGTCTATTAGTTTTGGGGACAACACTTTTCAAAATGTCTTATGTGTTCCTCATTTGACGAGCAACCTTCTTTCCATATATCAAATCACACATGGAGGCAATGGGAGATCTGTGGAGTTCACACATGATTCAGTTATCATCAGAGACTTGGAGAGTAGAGTGGTTATTGCTACTGGGGTGGTGGATCACTCATCTTGGTTGTATTCCTTTGCAAATTTTTCTTTTGTTGGTGCTTCTATTCATATAGTTGTTCATCACAATTCTAGTGTGAAGCATCATACAGAGGAGACATTTGGCTTCTTGAACCTCAGTGTTCTCACTTTGGATCCAATTCTTGAGTCATCCATTCCATCTCCTCCACCTCCTGTTGCAGTTGTTGATACTTCTATGGCTACATATGTGGTTTCTTCTGTTTCAGTGCAACATGACCTAGTTGATCATTCATCCTTGGAGGTTTCTCTTCAGTCTTTACCTAATTTTATTTCTTCATTGGTTGAGGTCACACCTGCTTCTGTGGAGACATTTTGGGATACACCTGATTCACCTTCAGAGATTGTACTCATGCAACTTCTTCCCTCTCACTTCTTCCAGGAGATGTGGTTTCTTCAGTCTATTTGGAGCTACTTCATTATGGGGGGGCTATGTGGTCTCTTTCTTCCTCTCTTCTGGGGGGGTTCTTTAATGTATCTTTGTGATGGATGGTATCCTTGGGGGTCTTATGGAGTCCTCCATCTTTCATCACTTAGGAGTTTTTGTATCCAATTTTGGGGAGGAGTTTTGTTCCCACGTGGTTTTCTCCTTTACCCCGTTTGGTTTAGTTTGCATTGCATTTGTACATAGGTACCTGATCAGGCCTTGTTGTCAGGACCCATCTTTGCTTTCATGCATCTTTTCCTTAGTGTTTTAGCTACTTACTAAGTTCATCTTAAGGGGGGTTGTTAGAGTAATAAGTTATTTCACTTAATTAATTTAATCATATTGGTTAATTAATTAAGTCACTTATCACTTTAATCTCCTTTCTTAAGGATTGATCTCATTGTAATTATTCATTCTCTTTAATGCATTTTTAGCTTGAGGCTTGTAGAGAATCTTTGTTGTTCTGGATATCTTTTCTTTGTGATAGGTCATTGCTTGCAAGTGTTCACTGGGGTTTGTGAGGTTGGTTTATTGACTTCAACAATACTTCAAGCACACTATAACCTTACTGCGCATAACAGTTTGCAAACAAATAACAACTATATTTGTTTTATGAAAAACAAAATAATATGCTGCAATAATATCTTGGTTTATGTCTATGCTAGAAAGCACTTATTCTCATAGAAATTATACTCAAAAGAGTGGAACGTTCCTGCAATGAAGTTCTGAAACTAAATAATCTAAATGTGAGCAATTGTGGATGCAAGAAACTTCAAGTTTCTTCAGCTCAACTTTCAACCCTATTGCTAACACGCTCCTTCTTTTTAAAAGGACCAATTCATGGCCCAAGATAGCTCTCCTATTCATAGCATTTGCTATTCTCTAAAAAATAAAAATCCATCAAATCTCCCTTTTATTCAAAAATAATCCCCCCCTTTTGTTTTTGAAATAATGAGACAACTAAATTAGATCGATTGGTTACAAAAAGTTATTCTAACAACCTCCTAGATTTTCTCCAACTCCCCACAACATAATGAGGTCGAACTTTGTTATAAAAAAAACCAAATGATGTATCTCATGTGGCGGATAAAGCCAACTAGTTTCTTCTTAACAGCTATGCCACCTTTGTGGCTATTAACAAGGAAATGTTTTGCATGTTTGCAGTCATATGCCCTAGAAAAGTGGCGATTTACTTTTATCAAATCCCATAATGATATAAACACTTGTTTTTTGCCAACTCAAGGTGGCCCCACCTTTTTATTTCAATTGTGTGGGTTTTTATTTTATTTTAAATATTTAAATTTTTTATCACTTTCACATTTGGTGGCAAGCTTGATATAAATTTCTTCTCTTGATTTTTATAGGTATCCTCTTTAAAAATATAAAGCCTTTTAGATACTTATTTATTTAAAATATCGGTCTTTCAAACCTTTAGTGAGTATTCAAGTATTTAATGAAATGCCTCCAGGCAATATTTATTAATTTATTAGTAATCAAGAATCATCGTTATACTTTGCCTGTAGAAGTATAAATATTGGTAGTATATATTGAAATGGCCATATGGCAAATATATCAAAGTAAAAAAGGTAGTAATACCTTATTGACGAGTTCAAGGTGTTAAAATAGGTTTTACCGTCATAAAAGGAAATAAATTAAACTAAGCAATCGTTCGTACACGCATATAGGCTTGTATGTGTCAGTACGTGTATGCACATATGAATGCATATGCATGATCACAAGCACGTAAATTCGCCTGTCATCATGCACCTATGTCCATATGCATATACTTGTAATGATGTATGCAAGTTCTTCCTACGTGTGCATATATGCTTGCTTAGCTTAATGTTTGATGGTAAGGAAGTAGAAAACTGGTATAGAAACCCTAAATCCTCTTACAAAAAACCCACGTCTAAGAAGATCACACAAAAGACTTACCTCAACTTAAGACTCCTAATACACTCTTATAGGGTTCCTAGATCCTTCTAACCTAGTCCCAACTCAGATGACAGTTTTCATATCATCCCAACACTACCTCTCTACTCAGATGTTGCTTTCCCTCCTTCGAAGGTTGTGGTACGTGCTACCCCACATCAAAACTCCAAATAAATTGAAGTTAGTCTGACATCTAAATATCATATAAACACTATTACATATTCTCTATCTATGCTTTTAATGAAAATTAAACTTTTCTTTTACCAACTTCTATTTCTAGGGCATCATAAACATAATTTATTCCTACTGAAATAAATCATAGTTCATATCGTAATGGCATAATTCCTTATTGCTCTAACAGATCAATAGAAACCTTATTTCCTATTACGACAAACCCTCGTCCAAAAGGATCACACAGAAGACTTACCTCAATTAAAGACTCCTATTACACTCTTTTAGGGTTCCTAGATCCTTCTGACCTAGTCTCGACTCAGATGGCAATTTTCAGATCATCCCAATACTACCTCTCTACTTAGATGATGCTTTCCTTCCTTCAGAGGTTGTGGTACGTGCTACCCCGCATCAAAAATCCAAACAAATGAAAGTTAGTCTAACATCTAAATATTATATAATTTCTATTGCATATTCTCTATCTATGCTTTTAGTGAAAAATAAACTTTTCTTTTACTAGCTGTTCTATTTCTAGGGCATCCTAAACACAATTTATTCCTACTTCCTCTTACGACAAACCCACATCCAAAAAGATCACACATAAGACTTACCTCAACTTAAGAATCCTATTACACTCTTTTAGGGTTCCTAGATCCTTTTGACCTAGTCCCGAATCAGATGGCAATTTTCAGATCATCCCAACACTACCTCTCTACTCAGACGATGCTTTCCCTCCTTTGGAGGTTGTGGTACGTGTTACCCCACATCAAAACTCCAAACAAATGGAAGTTAGTCTGACATCTAAATATCATATAATCACCATTGCATATTCTCTATCTATGCTTTTAATGAAAAATAAACTTTTCTTTTACCAACTCTTCTATTTCTAGGGCATCATAAACATAATTTATTCCTACTAAAATAAATCATAGTTCATATCGTAATGGCATAATTCCTTATTGCTCTAACAGATCAATAGAAACCCTATTTCCTATTATGACAAACCCACATCAAAAAAGATCACACATAAGACTTACCTCAACTTAAGACTCCTATTACACTCTTTTAGGGTTCCTAGATCCTTCTGACCTAGTCTCGACTCAGATAGCAATTTTTCAGATCATCCCAATACTACCTCTCTACTTAGATGATGCTTTCCTTCCTTTGGAGGTTGTGGTACGTGCTACCTCGCATCAAAACTCCAAACAAATGGAAGTTAGTTTGACATCTAAATATCATATAATCACTATTGCATATTCTCTATCTATGCTTTTAATGTCAAAATGAACTTTTCTTTTACCAGTTCTTCTATTTCTAGGGTATCATAAACACAATTTATTCCTACTGAAATAAATCATAGCTCATATCGTAATCGCATAATTCCTTATTGCTCTAACATAAGTCAATCACATAAGATCTCAACATTTCTTGCAATATTCAATCAAAATTTGCATGATTCATTTGTCATAATTACAAAAAAGTAAAATTGTTTTTAAGTATCTAGGGTGGGATGTAACACAAATAGGAAATCACATTAAGTCACAATGGACTCAAAATAAATTTGGAAAACAAATTCTAGTACAACAACTTAGCTCCATAACGCATACAGTCACTTCTTGCATCTGTCTTAGATGTCCAACACCACAAATACTTTGCCCAATACTTGGTCACTTAGACCCAAGTGGATCATTATACAACTAAAAATGTCTTGTTTTGCAGATGCACATGAAGACAACTCTTCAATTGCTGGAGGATATCCTCAACATGTTTTTCTTTCAACTTCTTTTTTTAATTTGTTGTTCTTCTATTTCATTTTTTAAAAGTTTTATGAGTCCTAGTAAGTTTCTAAGCATTTAGGCTTTACTTTTATCAAGGACCAAACTAGTGGCAAATATTAAATCTAGTTCTATATGTCTTATAGCCCTTTCAAGATATTTTTTGGATATGACCATAAAAACTATATTTAAACAAAACTAAAAATGGTTGAAATTCTAAGTTTGGTCACTACATTTTTATCCGTTTTCTCCTCTAAATCAACATGCATCACGCTCTTTGACAAGAACTTGATGCTTGCGACACTTGTTTAATATTCGTAACCATGAGAAAAGGTATCTTAATTGAGAACCAAAATTAAAAAAATTGAAATTTGGAACTTTGGAATCTGATTTTTTTGGACTCACTTTCTTTAGAAAAATGAAAGAGAATAGAACTATAATATTGCTGGGAGATGGATTCGATAATTCATAGAATAAGAGACCTTAATAGGAAGGTATGAATGCAGACTTAGGTCACAAGGGTTATCCAAGATAAGCATGGTCGCTACCTTGCCAAAATAGAGTATGAAATGCTAGTGAGATTATAGGTTAATTCTATATATATATATATATAGATTCGCAAGATGCTGTCTTAGGGGATAGCTCCCATTATATTAAACCATAAGAAAAAGACTATTGAGTCATGTGGCGGAGGGATGGTGGGATTGGCAAAACCAAATTCTCACATTACATTAATTATCATCATCTAAATCATTCGATTTATAATCCTTGCGGGACTTATTGTGTATCATATACAAAAGACCTGCAATAAGTTTGTTGATCCTATCCATTTATTCTTGAGAGAGCAATGTTAGATTGTTGCTCAAAAAGATTTGTGGCTCCTCCATGTTGCATTTGATGAGGCTTGTTTTGAGCAGTCAAAGAGCCTCCTAAACCAAACTGTTTCCTTTAAGCACCTCCATGGTGAAGACCCCACACATATCTCCCGACTTTTCATAGATGTAATAGCCTCTCATTGCCCCGAGAGTTGTTGCAAGAAAGACCATGTGAATATAGTTTGTGGTAGCCAGCTTACCCCACATTTTCCTTCCAAGAATGTCTACAAAGTGCTCCACAAAGGTTTCCAGAATTTGTTTGTCATGTACATGCCCAGTCTCTAGAAAACAAGTGCCAATAACATCCACAATCACATTTTTTGCATGGTCAGAACCAATGCAAAAGAGACAATTCAACTATATACAGAGGAACACATACTTGCATTTGCACATGCAATCTTTTAGCAAGATTTTGTGGGCCATTTGGAGTAGGGAGAAACTAATGGAAGAGCTCCATAAAGAGTGTAGATTGGGTTCAAGCCTAGATAAGTTGAAAAAGACAAGTGGTGTACATGCAGAGAGGGCGATCTAAGACGAAGTTGGAGAGATTCTCTTCAATCTGCATCGCGAAGGGATAAGAGTGCAAAGCTCTTGCAAACTTGTTGTAGCGGCTATATATTGGGAATGTAGAAAGCGTCGACATACCAATCCAACCTAAGAAATTATGAGATTTTTCTAATGTGTCTCCAAACATACTTGCTATCAGTGATGATCATGTCCTCCAACTGGCCAATTGCATGGTTGGCAAGTGAATCCATCATCGAGTCTGCCTCTTAATACACATGTTGAACAAGGCAACCATGCAACTTGTGTATGATTGGGCATGTATGTTCTATGTTATTATTCAATTTCTAGTTGGAGGCTTTCTTGCTCCAGAGAACATTGATGCAATTAAGAGAATCTTCTCCAATGTTTATGTTTCTTAAATTCTGAAGGTCACTTTCGAGACGCTTTCTGAGCAGCGACAGGGGAAGATGTGATATCCCCCTACACGTTCTTTGATAATTATTCTAGCAGGTGTCTTATTTTTCAAGAAGCCAAACAATGCATCCGCTATTAGGGACAAGGGCATTGTGATCCAATTGAACGTAAAGTTGGGATATCGCAGTAATGTATGCAACAATTTCATATTTATCGGTTTGTATTTAGAATAACTTTTGCATATTGTTGAAGAAACCTTGCAGTAATATGTATGCCACAATTTCATATTTCTCGGTCTGTATTTAGAATAACTTCTACAATTTTAGGGGCGCTTTGTGCATTATTTTCTTCGAGAATGACTCAGAAAAAAATCTTTCATTTTTTATTTTCCCACTTTGATCATGCTGCATAGTTTTGTATATGGTCCCACTGTGAAAAGGCATGAATTAGCAGAAGCCTGTGTATCTCTAACAAGTACCACTACCTATGATATGAAGGACCTGTACATTTATTTGCTTTGATGAGTGAAGCTTTGGAATAGTATGGAAGAGTCATTATTGGCCTGCAAAGAATCTCTCTTTCAATTCTGTCTTATGGAGCACGATTTTTTTTAAAGTGGAGTAACCTTTTAACTACATCCCTGCATTTAAACTCGAGTTCCATTCAACTTTAGATCAAGTATTGTACTTAAAGAAAATTATTGGTATTTGACTGTCTTTTGTGTTAAGTGGTGAATTGCTAATTATAGTTTTTACCTTTTATTTATTTAGGTTAAATTTATGGGTGTGGAAATGATCCGCTAATCTTAAATTAGAATCAAGTTAATCTTTTTCTATTAGAAATTATCCTCCAACATTAGTGTAAAACATTGTGTACAAGGTAGTATAAAAGGACATATCTTAATTTATCATGAGATTATCAAGACTTATCATAAGAGAGCGTTGTTACATATTGCATTTTCATTGGAAAAGCATTTCATTTGCATGACATTGATAGTTATAATGACCTCACCTATTGCATAATTTGATAGTTATAATGACCTCACTTATTGCATAGTTCGATACATTGCAAACTCCAAAGGTGTTCATCAACATCCCCAATCTTTATAAAAAACTTCAAAAAAATGAGATAAAACAAATTCCAAGTGAGCAAGATGATGTAGATCATTCCATGTACAAAGATTAAATCCATGGACTACAATCAAATTTGTGATTATGATGATCAGTTCAACAAGTGTGAAAATGACCCAAAGAGAGCTATATTAAATGTTATAATCTAATAGGTGACATTTGATAGAGTATCCAAGATGAGATATAAGAATGAGCCTTGGAGCACTATCTATCACAAAATATTCTCATAAAAAACTAGAGCTAAGTACCATAATATTCTAGACATTAATTCTAACATTTATTTATAAATATGTTTATGTAGCATAATCAGTCTCAACTATTTACTATGGGATATTCAATATTTATCGTTAAAGATAATTAATTTAATTTGGGATATTTTTAATATGAAGCATATATTTTATAGACATAAATTGGTGAACCCAAATGATCTTTACACCACCTAAGAATTTAACTTTAGGGTTTAATTTCCAATTCTTACTTTTCTTAGATCAAATCAATTTTATTTTTATTTTTTAGATCTAAACTTTATAATTTACTTCTTCCATGATTTTTCATGATGATTTCTTCTCTTCTCTTATTATCATATCATATGAAACATTTGATTGCATTTTCATGTTGACTCCTTATATGACATCTTGCCTAGGGTTCCTTATTAGGTGCAACGTCTTCATGATGCATGTATATGTTTTAAAAACCTAAATATAATGAACTTTATGATGTTTAAACATGTATGTGTTTTGGTAAGTATCTTTCATTTACACGTATATAGGTAAGTGCATGCAAATGGAGACCAAAAGGGGGTCAAAAGTGACCACTTTTCTAAAATTGGTAAAATTGAACTTTGATAAGCAATTGGTAGAGTGTGTGGGGATGTATTTTAGATCACCACTTGATCCATGATGTTTGCGTGTGTATCCCAAGCATCTATTTAATCTATATTATTATTAGAGCATTTTCATAAGTATTTATTCTATCACTATGCCCGTGGAAGCTTGAAGACCCTTATATCAATCAAATTTATTTTGTATATGAGGATGTTCTAGTCAATATTTACTCATGATTGAAAGCTAAATCATGTTCGTAGACATCTATGCCCATTAAGAAATTTGAAACACTCAAATGTGCATGAGCACTTGTTTGAAAAACAAGACATTCACGAAAACACTAGGTAAATTGATAACCACTCACAGGAGTACCATTAAATAAATAAACCATACATAAATGACAATGGTGTGTTGTGCTTAAGCAAGCATTTCCTTCTAAGCAAGCAATGATTAATCAACCTTCAATCATAGATACTAGATTTTCTCTAGCCACAATTTCAATACTACTGTTTTAAAAAAAAAATTGATGAGAAAATAAAATATTATGCAAAAAAAGGTAATGTGTTTTACAAAAAATAAAGACTTTACTAAAAGTTATTAAGGATAAAAAACTTGATGTGTTTATATTTTAGAAAATAATGCATGATTAGAAAGCACAAAGCTTGACAATAGTGTTAAATCTTAGAGAATCTTATCTTATAATTTATGAGAACCTAATGGAGAGCACACTTGATATTTCTATATTTTTCTTGTCTTCTAAAAAATATATTTAGGCACCCAAATTTCATGTCCAACCCTAAGGATTGATGAATTCTCAAAAATATGTTATAATCCTAGGAGGAGGACTTCATTAGTTTAAATTAGAACACATACACATTATAAAGTGCTTGAATAACCAAAACACATCTAAGCCTTAATGTCTACATTATGTCTTATAGAATGAGAGCACGTTTTGAGAAATATGAATGCTTGTATGATTTTTTCCCCATCTTTGTGTACATATTCATATATGATAGTAGATCACTTACTCTATGCACAACTTAATTCTTTTCTATGTTGTGATAAATTCTTAAATATTTATTCTTCTATCACTCTCATTACATATACATCTTAGAATGATTTCCATGGGTGCTATATTTCTTTATCCTTATAGTGACCATATATTAGGGTGCCTTAAGGAAATTATCTTTATTTTAATGTTCATCCCTCCTCTATTGATGTTCATGGGATCTTTAGTTTTAAACCTTCCAAACCTATGTTTTACATAGTATGCAACCTACAAAGGATTTTCTTCCTTCCATAGATTCATTTCTCCCTATTACACTACACATCCTATCTAATTCACCTAGATATAACACTCCTAGTTTCCAAGAAGAATCTTTATCATAGGGTTATATTTAGTGGGACAACATTTCTAGAGAATGGATAGAGAACATAAAGTTATATCAAATCAACCAAATTTATCATCTATTGTTCAAAAAAATTTCATAGAAATTTAGGATGGTTGTATGCAATTGAGGTTTTTTAGGGAGTTTTCAATGTTGTTTAGTATGGCTAGATGGGATTGAATGTTTTTTAGGGAGATTGAAAGGTTGTTTAGGATGGATGGATGGATTGAAGGCTTTTTAGAGATATTGCAAGGTTGTTTAGGATGGATGAATGAGATTGAAGGTTATTTAGGGAGTTTGGAAAGCCATTTAGGATAGGGGATATAATTGAAGATAGATTAGATAGGTTGGAGGGTTTATTAAGGATGGGGGTGAATTTTAAAGTTTTTTAGAGGGTTAGATGTTTTTTCTATGATGGGTGGATGGGATTGGATTTTATTTAGGTAGATTGGATGGTCATTTAGGATAGGTGTATACGATTGAGGTGTGTTGAGAAAGATTGGGAGGTTGTTTAGGAAGATTAGAAGATTAGAACCAATCAAAAGGGAGAACCAAATATGAAATGATGGAGGATTGGCTTAGCTAGGAAATAGGGAAGTGGATGTAAGATAGTAAATAGAGGGGCTATTAAATGAAAGATAAGAGATAGGTGGATGGTTGGAGGGAACTCCAAGGACTTTGTCACATAGGATTAACATGCCCCATGCTAGATGGGCTGCATTGGATAGGGTGGACAAATTTGAGAGAAAATAAGGTTTATTATCCAAAGTATGCTTGGATATCTCCCCCTATCCTTATCAAGATCAAAAGAGGGATAAATGTAGTGGATTAGATGGGATAGTGTGGGTAGATAGGATGGATAGATTAGATAAAGTGGAAGAATCTTTCCCCCAAGTGTAGGGCATTAGTAGATGGGGGGTTTATGCATGACACTTATTTGTCAGTTTTTTTTCATGATACTTCCCCAAGGTTCCACAAGGAGTAGTTTTTACCATTGAATATATTATTTATGCTTATTTTTTATTTCTTTTTTTTTTAACATTTTGACTTCTAGGATGTAATGGGTGTAGTTGGGTAAGAATGGAAGATAAGGATTTGGAGCTCGAGGATAGTAGGATTTGGAAGATATTGGATGGATAAAGGGGAAGGAATCAAGTTTCTATTTCTATGAATAGTATCTTTGATTGAATAAATATTGCTATGAACCATATAATTTTTTGTGGTTTTCATAGATGTTGGTGAATGCTACCAAGGAAGATCTAATGAATGGGAGAAGGATGGAGGAGGGTTTATGTGAAAACTTGGATTAAATGGGTGGGATGGTAGATGGGGTTTGGATGGTGGATGGATATGTATGGATAAAACGATGGGATGGTGGTGTTATGAGGGAATGTTGTCAGGGCCAACATTCAAGGTAGTACAAAGTCGATATAATTTTTATTCATTCTATCATGGAAACTTCTATAGCTATCTAATGCATGTATCACTACCTTACAATGATAAAACTAACAATTATGGATCTCATATATGATCCTACTTATTAATCCTTTAAAATAATTATACTCCCTATTACCATTTATGAAATATTTATAGCATGACTTGAATAAAAACTAATATATAAATTGACAATTCAATGTTGCAATTGAGCACAAAGATGACACTAACCTTTAGTTACCTTTCTCAAATAAATATGATGACATAAAGGAGATAATCATAAAATATATATTGTTAACATATAATTCAATCAAAGAAAAAAATCAAAACAAAATTGAAAGACAACATGCAAATTATTTGTATTAATTCAACCATATGTGGTTTATAATGTAGAGGTCTTTAACTCACTTTTCAAACATTTGTACAAATGAAAAATCCCTTGCTTATATAGAAGTAGAGCACATTGATATCCCCTTTGGATGGGTGTCCCTTATCATCTCAAAACTACAAGATGAATTTCTAGAAGCTACACAAAGAAGAATTTACGTGAAGTCCTTGTGAGGAACTCACAATGTTCTATCATTTACAAAGAGTTAGATCCAAATAAAAGTCTAACTTCTTATGAAGGTCAAAATATTATGCATGAGGTGGGATGGTGATGTAAAAAAATATGAAGAAGATTCATTGTGAATTGAAACTATAGGAGTTGGTGACATGGTTGGAAAGGATGAGAGTAGCAACATAGAAGGTGCCAAATGGGAGCTAGATATTGGATTCAAAAACCCATAAATTTTCTATAATTTTAGGTCAGCTAGTATCCTTTAGGTCATGTGCACATGATATGGTAGTCAAACTTTGTGAGAAATTGGAGATGGATAGGTGTGTATTAAAAACTTTTGATGGAATATATGGATCGACTACCAACTGTAAGGAACAACAAGAAATAAAATCTTCATCCTACACAAGAAATGAAAGATAATTAGCAAGAATTAATATAGTTACTATCAACAACAAATCATTCTTATTCCAATTTCACCCATCCTTTAATTATAAACAAGATTGAAAAACTTCATACCTTCAACCTCACTTATCTTGCACAATGACCAAATGGAATGCTATTGAAAAAAACATAACAAAAATCTTAAGTACACTAAAGACTCCAAAAATTTCCCTAATGGCTCAGCTAGATGCACAACTAAATATGATATCAACTAAAAACACCATACACCTTTTCTAACCAAAATTTTTGTTAAGCACTTTTCTAGTCCAAGTTTTTTAAAAATTAAGTTGGTTAATATTCCTTCAAAAGCTCTATGTTACTCAAATAAAATATCAAATCACCTATTCCAAAATCTATGTTCTAGATATGTCAACATACTACAAAGATATTTAAAACATTACTTGGGCACACTATTTTTACAATTATGTAGGTCTATGAATAATTAGCAATCCATCTAGCAAGTTCATCATCAAGATTCCATTGAAAGTTGATAATTTTCTTTAACTTGTGCTAATGAATTGAGTACCTAACATCTAGTAGTATTTTAGCTTACTTTACGAAGCTATCTAGTCTGAACTCCAATTTTAGTAACTTATCCAATTTTGAATTGCATAAAATTGGATCAACCTTATCCCACTGGATTGTTATGGTGACAAGTGTAGGGGTTATCCCTTTGAATTATCTAATGATTTCATGTCACCACCATTATCCATCATAGCTAGTAACTAACACTCATTCAATGCTTTGAAACTATCAATATTTGTATGGAGGGTTATGTCAAGCCTACTTTGTAATTGAGACACATAATTCAACAATCCCACCACCTCATGTGTACTCGCAATGTTTCTAATCCTCTAATGATTTCATGCAACAACCAATACCCATAACATATGGTAATTAACACTCCTCTGGTGCTTTGAAACTATCAATTTTTCTATGGAATGTTATGTCAAGCGTACTTTGGAAAGTGAAAATATCATTCAACAATCCCACCACTTCATGTGTACTCCCAAGATTTGTAGGGGCATTAAAATGATACTTTGAATTTCTCAATATTGTATTCATGATCGACACATTAGGGATCCACATATTTAAAATAGGCGTGGATATGATAGTAAACTTATTATTACATAAAGAACAATCTAATCAAAGTGAAACCAAAAAATAAAATAAATTAGATTTTTATTTTTGGATTAGACCATGTAAACATGTTTTTTTCATCAATGTTTCAGATCATACTCCATGATCCATTGTCAGGTTGATCTACTAGAGAAGAGAATTGGAGTGTGATCTTGATGATGGATCATGGAGTATGATCCAAAATGTTGATGGGAAAAGATGTTTACATGATCTACTTTAGAAATAACAAACTAATTTAATGCAATATGATTCAAAATGTTGATGGGAATTTTTTTTTACATGATCTACTCTAGAAATAACAAACTAATTTATCATGGACTATGAAAATTTTGTAACTTTAATGAAAAACATAAATATATAACTTTCACTATTACAAAGATATTATTTTTTATAAAAGAATTGAGAAAAATAAAAATAAAACCTATATCTATGAAGCAGAACCACCTAAACATGCTAAAATGTAACACTGAACCATAGCCCTTACAGGCCACAAATGCAGTAGAAATAAATAGCTGAAAAAGTAGGATTTTATATTAAGGGGTTGGTTATGGTATGAAGTAAACTTATTCCTTACTATCGTAGATCATCATTCCATTTGTTTTCACTAGATCTCTGTGCCTTAACCAGGTATTTTAACATGTTTGTTGTTGCTAGCCTTGTCATTTTAACTAGTGTCTTGAGAACTTGGTTGAAAATCACACAATTCAGAGGAATGACCTAGCCGGATAGTCCACTCAACACTACAAATACTTCATTAAAATGTCAAACAGGGCTTGTAAACTTGTGATGGTACCTGCACTATATGTGTTTTCAAAGACCCGAAGTCACCTAGATTATTCTACTTGTTGTGAAATCATAGAAACACATAATAGTAAGTTGGATTTAACGGCTATGGGTGCCTACAACTTAATCTGTAAATGAGCTACTGTTAACAGATAATTATTGAACCTAACTAAAAACTATGCAAAATTGATAACTGAACTAATCTATCCTTTGGAGTAATCCAAGTCAATTGAATGCATTCATGCATATGAAAAACTATTATTGATAATCACAGTATGAGAATCTATTTTAGCTTACATGCAATTTATGAAGTAAAGACTAACAAAAGTAACTACCAAATAGAAATAACACAACTATAAATGTAGTGAAGAATAGTTACCTTGAGTGGCCTGATCAAGTGTCTGTCTTCACTTAAACTAAAACTAAATATAAGTCTCTAGATTCTATGCAACCATATCAACTTGAACTTCATTCATTAAGCATTCCAAAAGATCACATAAAATCTTGCTCGAAGCTTGTATTCAAGAAAACCATTTTTGAACAATCAACATCTTTGTAGATTACAACTGAAAACTAAGAAGTAATCAATAAAAAAATCACCAGTATGAGATTAGTCAACCAACTATCCTAAGGACTCAACCACTAGATATATATATATATATATAGGCATGAGAGAGTTTATTCTAAACACATCTCTTAACTGAAATCATTAACTATAACTCTGTAGATATCAAAGTGTGTAATTAAGATTGAGTTATTCAAACTATAATTGAAAAGAAACAAGAGCTCAAATAGGATAAAAAATTTGTAAAACAGATCTGCATGTGGAACACATAATCCATTATTTAGAATCCTATCAACAAAAGAATTCTTCTTCTTGTCATGGGCCCATCACTTGATGAAGACCCATTTAAAATAAAAAAAACAGTGTTTCTTAACACTTCTGAATTTATCAAATAAATATTCAAATAAATAATAAGAATTTAAATTATTATATAAATAATATTTAAATTATTATTGCTCTGGCCGACTCAATTGAGTTAGGCACCCGAATAATATTTGAAATTTCTTTATTGTGAGCTGACCTATTGGGAGGCTATAGTATTATATCAAATTCTTTATTGATCTTTGAAAATAAACATGGAGCAGAGGAGAAGAACAAAACATAGTAAAACTCTGAATTGAGCTCTACAAAACACATGCTCAAGTGCTTTCATTTATAGATCAAGGAGAATTAAATTCATTTGACATTGTAGACTGATGTTAGGTTGTGAATTTATCATGGATAGGTGAGAAGATCTAAAACATGCTTGGAATGGATGGCGTAGGTGGATGAAGTCAACGCTTGGCTGCTGAAGGTGGCTTGGTCGGCAGTGTGGGACATGATTCTCCTGGTCTGTGCTGACAAACATAATTAATTTATATTCCAACATCCCCCCATAAATTAATTATGTTGATTATTCTAAATGTGTGGGCCCCATAATCTAGAAAAGATGGGTCCTGGTCTAAAACCTTGTCAAGTACCCATTTACAATCACTGATAAAATTCTTCATATTGCTTCCATTCATCATAATCACTTTGGATTTTATGACTTACCCCTAACCGATGCAATTCTAAAGTGGTTTAAAGCTCACCACAAACTCCACAAACCTCACACACAAGTGGTTTCAAGATCACCACAAACTTCACACTCAAGTGGTTTTGGCTAACCACAAACCTCGCACACAAGTGACTCCACAAATCATCATCACGGGGAAACCATCATTACTCTGGGCTTTTCTCCTTTTGTACTTGCATCAAAATTGATTATTGAGTCCATATAAAAAGAAATCCATCTACCGAGATACATGGTTAACCAACCTTTGTACTTGTTAGTTATTTAGGAATCCTTTCCAGATACATGGTTCATCAATATGTTAAACCAAAAACATCGAGGGTGTCAGGTGCAACCAATCATGCACCCCTTATAACAAATCAGGTACAATACATACTTTGGTTTTTCCTTTTAACAAAGGTGAGCTCACACTTAAACATTTTCCCAATAAATACATAGTCCATTAACAACAAAAACTTTCTTGACTTCATGATTGCACATCGTTTGGGACTGGCCTCTTTTCAACAACCACCCAAATACTATCAATGAAATAAAAACATCACTCTTTTGAGGGATATTGATCCAACAATCTTCATGACCACTTTTGACATCTACTTAACCTTCACATTTAGACAGACAAATTCTCTCACCTTCAACCCAAACACTTTAACAATTTTCAATTCAAAAAATTTCCTTAACAATGTCTGTTATCTTCACATGCATTCTCTCTTTATTTAAAACAACTTAGACATGCATTGATGCATCCTCAAAAAACTAATTTCTTTCCTTAATGCAAAAAAAAACAAGCTTTTCACTTAAATACCTTTTTGATAGCTTTGTGTGCCTCCCACTTCCAATTTTTTTTTTTCCTTTCAACAAAGACTAAAACAGCGATCAAGCTGGATGGCCTCAATACTGCAACAATCTTCAAATCAAGCTATCATTTCTTCGGACAACAGCTTCTCCTTGCTTTTATTTCTTCATGCACCAACTTAGTCAAACTGTCGTGGCAGTCTTTTCTTCTACACCTGCAACCTTTTCAATGGTCTGCAACTTCCTTCTTTGGAAGGTCCTTTGCTTGGCTATACTAGCTACAACTAGTGACTTAAATACTTTTTCAGATTTACAGACTTGCTGACTTCTTCACAAACATCAACCTTCTTTTCTTCGAAAAAAAATTCCATCACTCTTAAGAACATGCTGACACTTATTTATTTTTGGACTGGTCTCTTTTCTTTGGCATACTGGCAGCGACTATCATCAAACAAACAACTGCGGACTTCTCCTTCGCTTTGAATAGCGACTTCTAAAATTGACCACCGTCATCACAGATCTCGTGTGGCAGCTTTTGAAACATATGTGACCCTTTTCTTCTCCATACAACGACATATCTTATTTGATCCGGGTCTATTCCTTAGCAGATCTCTCCCTTTTTATAGCAATGATTCACCTTAGCTACGACTCTTCTTCCCTATCCGTGGCTGCACCCTTGTATGCTCCTTACACTTACAGACTCCAACATGGGATACTCCAGCAATCTCTCCGTGATAGACTTGGACTGGCAATTTCCTTCTTAGTTGCAGCTGCAAAAACTGTGCTCGGTCTTTGGCTGAATCCTACAAGAACAACAATCAACAATAGTTTTCTTCCTTAACTCAACAGCAAACAACAATCTCAACAACAATGATCTCCATCTTCCTAGCAATGGCGTCAACACATGAGAATTGTCTCCTACAGATTCACCATCGGCTAGGCACCTCGAACACCTTAAGTTGAGCATAATATGATGTGAGAAGTAGCCGTCCAGACCTGGAAATGTCCTGCCCTAATAAACTCGCACTAGTTTCAGAACTTCACTTTTGATCTCCTGCAACATCGATCAGTCTGCTATCACCATCGGCTCTGATACCATGAAAAGAAACGTGGAGCAGAGGAGAAGAACAAAACAGAGTAAAACTCTGAATTGAGCTCTGCAAAACACAGGCTCGAGTGCTTTCATTTATAGATGAAGGAGAATTAAATTCATTTGACACTGTAGACTGATGTTAGGTTGTGCATTTATCATGGACAGGTGAGAAGATCTGAAACGTGTTTGGAATGGATGGCGTAGGTGGATGAAGTCGGCGCTTCGCTGCTGAAGGTGGCTTGGTCGGCGGTGTGGGACAGGGTTCTCCTGGTCTGTGCCAACAGACATAATTAATTTATATTCCAACAATCTTCATCATCACGAATTCAAAATGTGCATTGGCATCCATGCGATTTGGGAGGACATAGTCTCTCGCCAGATTGCACTAAGGCCGCTACACATTGCCATCGCATCACTTGTGGGAGGCGTGGTCGATATCCCCAACAGAAGACAATAAGGTGAACTCTAGTGCCACTGTAAGGGAAAGGAAACATCACCCATATTGACCCTCAAGCACTACCTCATCCAATGGCGTCATAACTATCGTGACATGCTCAGAGGGGATTGACGGGAGTCGAAATTTCAATACAAGCGCCGATGCATATGTCTTCTTCACAGAGGAATCCCGTGAATGTCTAAGGAGGGACGAGCGATACCTACTACCCATTGAAGCAGATCAATTACTGGGAACGATCGGAGTAGCCCTTTACTGGAGATCACATCAATATAAGTGCAACTACCATACACAAACTCATTTCTCTTCTATAGCTGTGATCTGGGGTATCTCTGGGCTAGGTGGAATGTGTGTGGAATTGACAGATTGTCTTTGAATCGGTGTAATCATTAGACCCTTACTATGGTGGAGTATTCTAAGAATCACCCTTGGATATTGGATACTGCTGTAATACAGTTACTGCTCTGGTTTGTCAACTTGTATTGGATGAATTTGAGAGTCAATTAACCAGTGTTTGATTTCCATGTGCCTTGCTAGTGATTTCAATTGGCCTTTATATGTTTCCATTTCAGTTTATGTGCACGATGTTTACCTAAGATCTATCTGCGAGTAATTTTCAACTTCATACTTCTGTTATCATTTGGGTATTCTTTCAGTTAACCATTACGAATAGGAGCAGGCCTCTTACAGTGGTATCAGAGTAGTGATTTTGCCAGCCTGTGGACAATCAAAGATTTATGCAATTGAGTCAAAGAGATTTGAGGGCTATAGAGAGAGAAAGAGGTTAGAGGCATCTACTCGGAGCAATGACAAGGGAATAGGAGGCAAAGGATAAAAGAAGATGGTGGAGCAAAATAATGAAATTAAATACTTCATAGAGAAGCAAGATCAAGTGAATCAGATGCTGCTATAGATGATGCAAACCCTCATTGATGCGATAACCAACAACAAAATAGGGCCTAACAATGCTGATGAGGGCAATTCTGAGCGAGGGAATAATAGTAGACCATCAAGAGGATCCAAATTCAGACCCTCTCAACCCTTTTTTGCCTAAAGAAGAGACACCACATGAAGGAGAATATTAGAACCAACTTAGCCTTAGCAGTATTGTGCAAGATTACATGAAGCTGGATGTCGACGCTCAAGCAATGAGCCCTTTTGTAGAATTCAACAATGTTAGGAGAGGATTTGGAAGTGATGGGAGACAACATCCGCAGCGAGGAAATAAAGATCTTCAATACAAAGTCAACAAGCTCACACTCCCTACATTCGATAGCTCAGAGAAGGTTACTGCACATGCATGGGTGCAAAAGTTGAATACATATTTCTCTCTCAACCCTATGACTGAAGCGATCAAATTCACCATTTTGCACCTAGAAGTGATAGCTCATGAATGGTGGCACCATGGTATTGTGACTTAGGGGTTTGATCTTGTTACTACATATGCCGATTTCACACAAAAGCTTATGGAGAGGTTTGAAAGAAAGGATCCAGAGGTGTACTTCCAAGATTTGACAAGGGTTAAACAGTGTGGTACAGTGGATGACTATGTTTCAGAATTTCAACGACTAGCTATTATGGTCCCCGATGTTTTTGATAAGAGACTCATGTTCCTCTTCATTGAAGGGCTATCAGAATCTTACCGTGGTTTGGTAAGAGCTTTAGAGCCAACATCATTGGAAGAAGCTATTGAAAGGGCCTTGAACCTTGAGGACTCCACCACAAAGAGTAAGCCTATGATCAAGAGTGTGTCATTAGTATCGCCAAAGAAGAAACCTCACGAGATCAGTCTACAACCGGCGAACCCACCACCACGATCTCACAAGATGAACGTATCAAGGAATGAGCCCCAAAGGATAGGGTTATGCTACACTTGTAAGGAACGGTTGATAAAGGGACACAGGTGTATGGGAAAAGGACAAGCCTACTACATTGAGATAGCCCCCGATGAAGACGAAGAAGGTGAACCCTACGACGCTTCTAAGGAGGATGAGCTTGGGGTGACATGGGAGGAGGGATATTCCGGGGGCACTCTTGCAACGCTTTTCAGAGCACCTCGATATCATTCTCTCTGCATTAGAGGGGACTTATACAAACAAAGGGTAACAATATTAATCAATAGTGGAGCCACCCATAATTTCATCAATGAAGGGCTAGTAGCTAAGTTGAGCCTAAGGATGAAAGATTAGAAGGATTTGATGTGACAGTCACAGATGGGTACACTATTGCATGCAATCACCAGATTCAAAAAATGGAGCTGACCATAGGAGGGCACAAGATGCGAGATGATTTCTACATAGCTGACATTGGTGAGACAAATGTGGTCCTGGGAGTGCAATGGCTACACTTGCTTGGAGAGTACACCACAAACTATTAGACTCTAGAATTGAATTTTAAAGTTGATGGTAAAGAGGCCACTCTTCGAGGATTCTCCAAGGTAGGACCTAAGCATGTTTCAAACAAGGCATCAGAGAAGACGAGGGCTGGAGTGAAGCCCTCGAAGGATCCGGATCTGAAGTTGTTTGAGGGCAAGCAACATTCGAGTGGGGTGGACTATCATATCCCCATCACTTGATGAAGACCCATTTAAAATCGAAAAATAGTGTTTCTTAACACTTTTGAATTTATTAAATAAATATTCAAATAAATAATAATAATTTAAATTATTAAATAAATAATATTTAAATTATTTTTGCTCTGGATGACTCAATTGAGTTAGGTGCCCAAATAATATTTGAAATTTTTAATTGTGAGTCGATCTATTGGGAGGTTGTAGTATTTATATTAGATGCTTTGTCGATCTTCGACATCATGAATTTGGAATGTGCATTGGCATCCACGCGATTTGGGAGGACATAGTCTCTCGCTAGATTGCGCTCAGGCTGCTACACATTGCCATCGCATCACCTATGGGAGGTGTAGTTGATATCCCCAACGGAAGACAATCAGGTGAATTCCAGTGCCACTGTAAGGGCAGGAAAAAATTATCCACAATGACCCTTGGGCACTACCTCATCTAACGACGTCATAACTATCACGCAACATGCTTAGTGGGCATTGACGAGAGTCAATTTCAATACAAGCACTGATGCATATGTCTTCTTCACAAAGGAATCTTGTGAATGTCTAAGGAGGGACGAGCGATACCTACTGCCTGTTGAAGTAGATCATTTAATGGGAACGATCAAATCAACCCTTTACCGACGATCACATCAATACAAGTGTGGGCGCTATACACAAGCTCATTTCTCTTCTATAGCTACGATCTAGAGTATCTTTGGGCTAGGTGGAATTTGCATGGCATTGACGGATTGTCTCTAACCGATGCAATCATCAAACCCCTGCTATCATGGAGTATTATGAGAACCACCCTTGGATATTGTATATCGTCTAGTGTTGAGTATATGATAGCATTGTTCATTGTTGTGTAGCTGAATCAATTGTTAATTGAGCTGAGATTGATACTGCTGTAATACAGTTACTGCTCTGGTTATTGAACTTGTATCGGGTGAATCTGAGAGCCAATTAACCAATGTTTGATTTCCATGTGCCTTACCAGTGATTTCAATTGGCCTTTATATGTTTTCATTTCAGTCTATGCGCATGATGTTTACTTGAGATCTATCTGCGAGTAATTTTAGCTTCATACTTCTGTTATCATTTGGGTATTCTTTCAGTTAACTATTACAAATAGTAGCAGGCCTCTTACACTTCTTTAGAACCTTATTAACTGTTATAATGATGCATGACTGAATCCATCGGGTGTCTCCACACGGTAGTTATTACACTCAACTTGTGTTGGTACTTCCCTTGTTGTGTTGTCCAAGACTTCCTTTGGCTGTGAGCTAGTTGTTGCGGGCTACAATGTCTTCTTGGGCTGCAAGAGGTTAATCCAAAAAACACATACACAAAGCTAACTACCATGATTGAACACAAAATTCTAATCACATTCCATACATATTTACATATAAATCACACAATTCTACTATATAATAATTTTATTTCCATTACTCTAATTCAGGTCCAAGGTTGTATAATAAGCATAAAAAGATAGCATAGAATAGGAATATGTCTAAAATTATTATCTAGTAATGTCTATAAACAAACATAAAAACATCAAGAAATGGACTATTAAATGGACTCATCACTCCTCCCAACTATCCTTTTGCTTTCCCTCAAGCAAAATGCATTAGAGGTACAAATTATAATGTAGTGTAATCTCCCTGAGATCCATGACAATATCTACTCCCTGAGTTTGCTTCAAGTAGAATCCTCTGTAACCTACAAGTCTCTTCATCCTGGTAAGCTCAACTTCCTCACATTCCTTCATCCTATCTCTTGTCTAATGTGGGATTGGATAAAGGAGCATATGTAGTTGGAATGTGAGTGGTATCCATTTATTTGCTTGATAAACAACAATGTCCATGTATCTTCACACTCTTTCAATAATAGACATGAATTTATATATTGAAGGAGTCTCCTTCCTTTCTAGCTCTAAAATCAAAATATTCCACTTTTCCTATACATATTTATAACAATTTTGAACTAACCCAACTACCAGTGTTTGCATGCTATTATAGTCATGTATCCTTACTTTCATAATTTTTCCTCCTACACCCTTGTATTTCAGGAGTTGTAACCACTCATCTATTATCTCATTAGGATCCTTGGACTCTTTCCTCATTGGAAGTGTAACTGACTTTTCTCTTGTTGCATACTCCTCCATGAGTTCACCTCTAAAATGTTCATTTCTAAAATAGGATGCTAAAGCTCTTACCTACAAATCCCCTACAAACATTAAGGGATTTCATTGTGCATCCTATGAAACCACATAATTGTGCTAATAATACTCACATAGTTGGTCTTGTTCATCAGGGGTAGCATCAACAAAAATATGGAGAATTTCAAGCTTTCTGCTCATAGAAACTAGTTTGTTGCTGATCAACCTATTAAATTGAAAACTTAAGAATTTTTCTTGGAGAAACATGGCATATGTTCTGGTTGGGGATCTGCACTTGATAATTTGGGCAGCCTTATCTTCTATTTCTTCCATTCTGACTGTCAATTTACTCAATTCAGTGTCCTTTCCCTCTAACACTTTGGTGTGCTCTTCAATCAAAGTTTATTTTTATTTTCTCTACTTTTCTTTCTCCTATGAAAATTCATCAATGACCTTCCATAGTTGATACCCAAGAGACAAAGTTGTGTGATAAATTGGGGTTTTTGTGGTAGGAGGTTTCTAATTTTCTGTTGTAAGTTCTCTATCCCCTGTTTTGACCATGACTAGCTGTGCCAATAGGTCTAACTTTGTACCATGCCCATATGTCTACAACTTCTCCTCCAATTCTTGTATCTTTGTCCCCCTTTACTTGTCTCTTTTCTCATAACTCCACCAGTTCCTCCATATGTTTAATTCTTTGTAGAGCTTCCTAAATCTCCTTTTCGATATTTCTATCCTCTAAAAACATTTCCTCTGTTTCTAAAAATATTCATTATCACCCCATGTACAATCATAATCCTCATGATTAGGGCTATTTGGGGTTTCCTTTCTTACTTTCTTAACAATAAATACATCCTTAGAGTTTGAATCAGAAGTGGTGGACACATACCACTTCCTTTTAACAAGTGTATGCACATTTTCTGAAGTATTTCCCTTCATTTATGCGTCTGTTTCAACTAGCATCACATCCTCTTCCTATTGTTCCTTACCCTTTATCTCTTCTTCAGGTTTTTCCACACCCCCCCTCATAACACCTTGCTTTTAAAACCAACCTAAATGCCTAGGTGTAGCAGATATTTCCTTTTTTCTTTTGCACCTTTGAAGGTGTCGAGAAGCTAACCCCCTTTTTCTTAAGTTTTGGTGTCTTAGAGGTGGATGGAGTCTTCTTTGTTGCAGGTTTCCTACATATTACATGTGATGATTTCTACACATTATGCTCCTCAGGCTCACCTTGGCTATAGGTAGGTGAAGCCATAGATGAAATATGATAATTTCCTATTGTAGGTGCAACTTGTTGTTCTAGGGTTTTAGGTATTGTAGGTGCCTCAAGTAGACTATTAATGTCTTGACAATTCACAAATCTTCCCAAGATATATGTGGAGATTGAACTATCAAACTCATTTTTACTAATAGGACTATTAAACAGTAATGTGATAAAGCTGTATCACTCTATTTTCTCTAGTATTTAGATGTCATCCTTTTTAGCATATTGTAGAGGTAATTGGGCACATTTACTAGTCTATTATGGTGAAATGTACAGTGTATAGAAGATTCTATCTACCATCGCAAGTAAGCTATCTAATGACATAAGAAGCATAGTTGGCCCAAATACATGGAAGAGAAAGTCTTTTTGTACCTTGGGATGATGAATCCAAGTTTTCTCCTCACTCACAAAATTCTTCTCTTGCAGCCACTGCATCTGCTCGAACTAGAAATTTAGTTCCAGTCCTAGGAAAACCAGATACTTGTGATAATTCACCTTCTGATGCATCAACTGACAAATATTTTACCATGGATTCGTCATGCTGCGATGTAGCTACGAATCTTCTTGTTATGTCATTGTTGAACTCTGCCAACTTGAGAAAATAATCCAACCAACCAACCCTTGCGAAGATAGGCAATACCAACACATCTTCTAATATTTGTTTGTGTGTTGATTGTTGAAAATGAAGGTAAATTTGTAGCTTAAAACTTGTAAAACTATGTGACAATAGATCTAATTAAGTATTCTTTGTCACAATTCTTTGTCAATGATTTATTTTGTTTAAATTAATTTTATCTTTTGTAGAATTAGATAGAAGATTGTAGAAGAATGTAGATAGAAGATAGAAGTGACACACCATATATGTGGAAAAACCCTTTCGGGAAAAAATTCCACCATAACTAATATTGCTTGTATTATTTAACCTTAGAATAAGATTACAATAACACTATATCGATCCTTGATTGATATGCTTCTTTTTCTTCAACAATGCTTCTTCACAACTTGCAATAAACTCATATGAAACTCTCTTCAACTTGCTGCAATAAATAGGCAATAATGAGCTTTGTAAACTCCTAAGAGTTGACGATTATAAAGCATTAAAGCTTCTCTCAAAAACCCACGGCTAGAATCGACAAGTAGAGTTCCACCTCCTTAATAGAAGTCAAACCAAAGTCTTCCTCAAAGTTGGTGCCCCAAACTAAGCACTTAGCTGAACTCTGGTCTCAAAGATATCTTGAAAGATTTTCCTCAAAGTTGGCGCTCAAGAATGGCCCCCACTTAATAGAGCCTTGTAAATATCTTCTCATGTAAAAGGTGTTAACTGAAAGATGCCAACTTGGATGCCCAAGGTGGGTCCAAGTCAATTTGAGTTAACTGAAACATATCTCTCCATAAATTTATGCAAACAATGTGCATGCTTGATAATCCCCATTTAACTGAAAGTATCACCTGTTATTTGTCATGCAACTAAAGTCATTAGTCAAGTGAAATAGTATAAAACTCATAATAATTACATGCAACTTGCATGCCACTCAAGATAACTACATGCAACTAGCATGCAACTCAAGTCAACTACATGCAATTGAAGATAACTGAAACATAACTAAACTGAACTAAATTGATATAGAACTGATACTAAACTGATAGTGCCACTCCACTCTTGTAAATATCAATCCCTATTTTGTAGGAACCTAGACATGCATTTATTAAAGTGTTTTCAATCCTCCAAATAGTTAACTGAAACAAGGTGGGTTCCACCTTCCATTTGGGCGCCCCATATGCTCCTATTATTTAAGAACTCAAAATGGATGCACCCACATGTTCCTATTATTTAGGAATAATTACAAATGTCAATTTACATGTTCATTTCATTTGAATTTAATCTCTTTCTAATCCTAGTGTTGGGGAACACTTTCCAAGGACTTAGGAGATACATGAAATATGTTTAAGATTGCAATTAAATGACATCCTATTCCCAACATTGACGACTCTCTTATAACAATGCCACCTCCTATTGATGAATCACTTTACCTCCGCTCAATGTTCTGACCTTAGAAATTTAGCTTAATTTCAACTTCACCACTCTCAAAACCCTTCTCTTACTTTGCTAATTTCATATGCACTCTTCAATACAACTGTACTTGTAACTGCAACTTCCCCTTCTCCTTTGTATTAGCTTAAAATTGGGTTCGACTCAGGTTAGAATCACAAGAATTAGGGAATTGACAACAAAAGGTAGCTGCAATTTAGGAAAAAAAGGGTTTGCATGTCTACTCTATTTATTTGCATTTAATTTTAGGTGGCAAAAAACGAAAAAAATTGACTGATATTGTACCCTCCTCCCAACTTAAGGTTTGAATGACCTCACTTCAACTCATGATAGGTGAAGGTATAATTAGAGATTATGGAAATAAATGTAATGAATATATTGCATGCTTAATTTAATATGGAAATACATAATGAAAGCATTAAAAAATCCATTATAATTATGGTAATGTAATTTGCATACCTGTCAGAGGTGATTAACTGAATGTTGCACATGTGAGCTGAATAAAATGTATCCGGAAAATGATTTGATGTGACAAGAAGTAATTGCAGGTAAATGCTTGCATTTCAAATTGGCAACATGAAATAAGATAAGCATGCTGCATGTACTTATTGTGATAAGACTATTGCTACATGTGTGAACTGCAATTATTGTGGTGCAATTTTTTTGAAATTTTCTGATAAGCGACATTGTGGGTACCTTCGATAGTAGGTCCCATTTGAATTGTGAAAGATTTTATGCTACAAGTCCCTACTACAACAAGGCCCTCATGGAATGGTGACAGTTGTATATATACGAAATGTCTCTCTAGAAAAGTATGTACACCAGTGTGACTATGTTGTGTGTGCATGTGAGGTGAAATAAAAAATTAGACACGAGTGATCTCAAGGGACGAGATATGTAGCTCAACCACTGAGTCACCTGAATAACTTGGTATATCCGTTGCTGCTGAATCATCATTTTATGTTTCTGAACCTGCATTTGGATCACTGAGAAGACCATACTACTAAATGAGAGAAAGTACAAAATCTTCCTTCTGTACTAGTTTCTTATAAAGTTTTAACTTGTGGCCATTGACCAAAAGGGAGAACCTTATTGCATCTATGGTGTGCAACTTTACTGCTCCATTAGGAAAGACTTGGCTGATATCATAAGGTCCCAACCACCTGGATTGGAGTTTCCCTTTAAAATCTTTGTATCTTGAATCATACAATAAGGCCCAATCTCCTACATTAAATTCCTTTGTCTTGATATATTGGTCATGCCACTTTTTCCTCTGGTTTTGTACTATCTCAGTGTGATGGATTGCCTCCATCCTAATTTCATCTAGTCCATTTAAGTGATGCAATCTCTCCTTTTGAGCTACTATGAGATCCATGTCCAACTCCACTGTTGTTCTCAATGTTTTGTACTCAATTTCCATTGGAAGGATTATTATTTTTCTAGATACTAGCTCATAGGTGTGAAACCAATTGTTGGTTTCCATGTTGTTTTGTATTCCCATACTACTTCTGGTAATCTAGAAACCCAATCTCTTTTGTGTAATTGCACTGTTTTAGTTAGAATACTTTCAATTTCCCTATTGGTAACCTCCACTTGGCCATTGGCCTAAGGATGATAAGGTGTTGACTTTTTGTGCCTAATTTTATATTCTTCAACCAATTTGGAAATGAGCTCTGAAGTAAATTGTGGACTTTGATCAGTCACTATCTCCCTAGGTACTCCATATCTAGTAAAAATTTCCTCATACAAGAATTTAGCCACATTACCATGTCTGGAAAATTGTAATGCCTTTTCACTTCCACCCACTTAGTCAGATAATTAGTGCAAACCAGAATGTGCTCTTTATTGTTAGATGTGGATGAAATTGGCCCAATGAAGTCTAGACCCCATTTATCAAAGGGTTGTAGTGCTAATTGTGGTTGTAATGGCATTTCATCACTCCTTGTTGGCTTACCCATTCTTTGGCATCTATCACAACTCCTTGTATATTTGATAGAGTCCTTATGTAAAGTTGGCCAGTAGTAACCAGTTGTAAGGATTTTGAATGTTGTCCTTTTTGCTGCAAAATGACCCCCACATGGTTCATCATGGCAAGCCTTCATGATGTCAAAGATTTCATCTTCCCTTATTCTTGTTTTCATGATATTGTCTGGGCCAGTGTAGAACAGGTAGCCAGATATCCAAGAATATGGAAAACTCCTATGTAATAGTTGTCTCTTTTCCCTTGGAGAAAAGTGTGGCAGAATCTACCCTATAACTAAATAGTTTGCAATATCAACATACTAGGGGATATGTATATAAGAGAAAACAAGTGTTCATTTGGAAATGAGTCATCTACTACCCCTTCTATTGATTGTGTTGGCAACCTTGACAGAAAATCTGCTACTACATTAGCCCTACTAGGCTTGTCCACTATTGTAATATCAAACTCTTGTAGAAGGATCAACCATCTGACTAGTCTTCCTCCTACTACAAGGTTGTTCATTAAATATATGATAGTTGTATAGTCTATGTGAACAAAAATTGCATAACCAATAATATAATGCCTGAATTTATTGATGGCATACACTACTGTGAGCATCTCCTTCTTTGTAACAATAAAATTTAGCTATGCCCCTTGAAGATTCTTGCTAATGTAGTAAATATCATATTCTTTGTTATTGACCCAAAATTGCTCCAATAACAAAATATGAAGCATCTGTGTGTATATGGAAGGGTAAGGTCCAATTTTCCCCCCTTAAAACATGTGCTTATGTTAAGGTTTTCTTCGGTTCTTCAAAGGAATGTTGGCACTTTGATGTTCAATTAAATTCTACATCTTTAGTTAGCAAGACAAACAATGGTGCAATAATCTTACTAAAGTATTTGATGAACCTCCTATAATAGCTTGCATGGCCAAGGAAGATTCTAACATTTCTCTGCCCCTGTGGAATAGGTAAGGTAGAAATAATCTCTATCTTATGTGGGTCAACTTGAATTCCTTCACTGGATATGAAATGCCCTAAAAATGTTCCCTGAGTCATCATCATAAAGCATTTCTCATTACTGAGGGATAAATTGTGTTCTTTACATCTCTCTGAAACCTTTTTTAGATTACTAAGGGTTTCCTCATAAGTTTCCTCATATGTGGTAAATTCATCCTTATATATCTTCATAGAGTCATGAGCATAATCAAAAAAGATGTTGAGCATTTCCCTCTGAAATGTAGTTGGAGCATTGCACAATCTAAAGGGTGGGACATAATAGGATTATGTACTCCAAGGACATATGAATGTTGTTTTATCCCGATCCTCTGGTGGAATCTTCATCTGATTGTAACCACTAAAACCATCTAGGAATGAAAAGTGCTTCCCTACTAAAGAGTCAAGCACTTGATCTATAAAGGGAAATGGGAAGTGGTCCTTCCTAGTGACTGTGTTTAGTTCCCTATAATCCACAAATACCCTCCATTTTCCACCTTTTTTGGGAGCAATGACTAAAGGTGAGACCCATTCACTATTAGATATAGGATAAATGAAGCCTGCATCAATGAGTTTTTGAAGTTCAACTTTAACTATTACTCTCAAGGCAGGGCTCATTCATCTTTGAGGCTATATAATGGGCATATAACCATCATTTATATAGATCCTATGCATACATAAGTCAAGATATATAACTTTCATATCATGGTAGTCCCATGCAAAGGCTGATGTGTGTGCCTTCAACATAGTAGTTAGGGAATTCTGTTGTTCTTCAACTAATACATTGTTTATGTTCAACATTTTTCCTGGTATGATTTCTAGTTCTCTGGATGATTCTTGCATAGATGAGAGGTCAAGGCTAGGAATGATTGGTACACACTATTGCGGAAATAAGGAATGGAAGATCTGAGATATATCTTCAGAGGATTTGGAAAGTATAATTATCTACAAAGGATCTTGTAGGCATGAAGACAGTCTTGTTGATGCAAACTTCTATCGCAGTCATTCTATATTATGTGAGCAATTAGATCATCTTCCTCCTGATCATCCAATAAAGGGTTGTGTTCTATTGTCATCAAATTTTGTATGGAATAGTGGTCTTCCTCATCCAAAGTAGGTCAAATTGTTTTCTCAAGATCAACATAAGGTTGGGTTGGAGGATAAGGTATTAATTTCTTGGTCACAGTCTCGTTAGATATTATCATATTTCCAGACCTACAACCAATGAATGCATCAGCTGTAGCTAACCATGGTTTTCCTAGAATAAGTGGATATCCTGCAAGGTTTACCTTTGGCTGTAAAACTATAAAATCAATAGGATACTCCCAATAATCTAATACAATAAATAAATCCTCAATGATTACTTCAAACTTGATTGTTGACCTGTTAGCCAATTCTAAAACAGTTGGTGTAGGTCTAAGGTTGGCTAACTGAAATAATTGCATTGTTTCTTTAGTCATGACATTTATTGTTGCCCCTAACTCTATCAAGGTATTCTTGATAAGGGTTCCATTAATCTTAACATCCACTACTAGACTAGTAGGGTTTGTATATTTAGGGACAATTATTTTCCCTAGCATGATATCAACAAGGTTTCCTAGGACATGAATTATTTGAGGGTCCTTCCTTTTTCTCCCTAGTTTCTTAAGAGATAGGTCCCTAACTGCCTTGATATAGATTGGAATGTCCTTAATAGCTTGAATGAGTGGTATCTTGATATTGACATCCTTAAATTGACTCAATAGATATGTCTTAGCTTGTGTATGATGTTTTTGAATGGCTAAGCGTTCAGAGAAAGGAGGATCTAGACTTGAGGTGGTCTAGTGTAATTGATTTGATTTAGGCTCCAAAGGTGATTTGTCTAAAGATTTAGCTATAGGTTCCTCATCCTCCATCTCGGTGATTTAAGGGGATGAAGGTCCAAAAAGTTTTTTCCTTGGCTTGAGGTGGAAATCACTCATCTCTACCCCATAGGTGGGATATTGCATAGCCTCATTAGTATGTCTGTTGGATAAACTTGTTGTTAGGGTTAGGTGTAGGTTGGGTAGGTAATTGTGGTGGTTTTGATGGTTGAGGTGTAGGATTTGATGGATAAGGCATTATGGCTTGTTGTTGTGGTTGAGGAGGAAGCATAGGCTACTGATAATTCATGTTTTGTTGCTGCCACTACTGAGATTTTTTCCATTGTGGTTGCCACTATTTTTGTTGTGCTAGCCATTGAGTATTATAATTGGAACCTTGGAAATTTTGTTGTGACCATGGATTTGGTTGCTATTGGTTCCAGTTTTGTTGAGGTTGTTGCCATTGTTAAGGATTTTTCCATTGTTTTGGTTATTTGGTCAGGGTTGGGGACTCCAAGCAAATTTTTTTTGATTTCCAATGGGAAAAGATGAATTGAAATTTAGAGGGTCTTGTGGCATACCTTGTATTTATTGCCATGGCCTTCTTTGAGCAATGTAAAATAACTGTCCATCATCTCCTTCAAATGGCTGAAAATCAGGTTTCTTGATTTTTTCTTGTTGAATACTAGCCACCCTCTTGCACTTAAGTTTTCTTTCCTTTTTCTATAGCTAGGGCAGTATTTAGTGAGCATTGCTTCAACTTACTTCTTCTTTATATGGAGAGTGTCCAACTAAGTTTCTAGGCAACTGATAATTTCCTCCTTCATGTTGGATAGCAAAATACTTAACTTTATCTTTGAAACTCCTATAGAAGATTTTCCCATGATGGATGTCCTCTCTCCTCTTGGTCTCTTAGTGAAGGTCGTAGAGTAATTTTTGCAGACCTTGCAGATTTCTTCAAATGGTATTTGAGAGATATCCCCTTGCCTAATAAGATTGAAGACATCCATATAGTCCTCATTGACCCCCCTCAAAAATAATAACTTGAGGGATTCTTCAAATAGCTTGTTCTATGGGTTTTTCTTCAAAGAAAAATGAAATCTCTCCACATAGTCTTCTAATAGCTCATCCTCCTCTTGTGACATTCTAAAAATATCATCTCTCTTCCTATCAAGTCCTCTGCAATAGTCTTGGTACTTTTCCAAGAACATAGTCTTCATGGTATACCAGTCTACCATAACATCCTTTCCTAATCCCATAAACCATATCAGGGTTGCATCTTTTAGAGTGGTAGGGAAGAGCTTGAGCCTATGAGCATCAAAGATATAGTCATAGATCTTGCATAGAACATCAAAATCAATAAGAAATGTGTCTGGATCTTCAGTCACCAAACCATAGAAGACTGGTAGTGTTGAAGGAGGGATATTCTTCAACATAGTAGCCCTTTCCTAGTTGGTGATTGGGAACTCAAAGGTCACATGTTCAAGATCATCCATTGCATCACCCATGGTTTGGTATGTCCCCTCTATTGGTGTACTAGATGTTGGTGAAAGGGAAGTTTCTTCTTCAATATTACCCTCACTCTGATTACTGTAATCACCAACATCTTCTCTATCTTGATGGCTTGTAGAGGGGAGGAACCTACTCAATGTCTCTCTCTACCTCTACATACAATAGATAAACTTTGTATAGTAATGAGTCTTGCACAATGTTAGTATAATGTTGTGGTATTTGATAAAATTAAACCTAGCAGTCCTAATGCTGGAAAATAAAATGTAAACTATGAAAGCTTGGAAACAAATCTATGAAAGTAGCACCATCCTCAAAAATGATGACAAAAATGTAGAGTCTAAACTAGTGTCTTCTAAACTTGGTGGAAAATCACACAATTCAGAGGAATGACCTAGCTGAACAGTCCAATCAACATTGCAAATACTTAAATAAAATGTCAACCAGGGCTTGTAAACTTGTGATGGTACTTGCACTATATGTGCTTTCAAAGACCTGAAGTTACCTAGATTATTCTACTTAATGGGAAATCACAAAAAAACCTAACAATAAGTTGGGTCTAACGACTACAGGTGCCTACAACCTAATCTATAAATGAACTACTGTTAATAGATAAATATTGAACTTAACTCAAATTTATTCAAAACTGATATCTGATCTTAATCTATCCTCTGGAGTACTCCAAGTCAATTGAATGCATTCATGCATATGAACAACTATTATTGATAATCACAATATGAGAATCTATTTTAGCTTACATGCAATTTATGAAGTAAAGACTAACAAAAGTAACTACCAAACATAAATAAAACAACTATAAATGTAGTGAAGAACAATTACCTTGAGGGGCCTGCTCAAGTGGTTGTCTTCACTTAAACTAAAACCAAATCTAAGTCTTCAAATTCTACAAAACCATATCAACTTGAACTTCATTCATTATGCATTCCAAAAGATCACATAAAATCTTGCTCGAAGCTTGTATTCAAGAAAACCATTTCTGAACAATCAACATGTTTGTAGATTACAACTGAAAACTAAGAAGTAATCAATAAAAAAATCACCAGTATGCGATTAACCAACCAACTATCCTAAGGACTCAACCATCGGCTATATATAGGCACATAGAATTTTATTCTAAACACAACTCTTAATTGAAATCATTAACTACAACTCTGTAGATATCATAGTGGGTAATTAATATTGAGTGATATAAACTGTAATTGAAAATAAATAAGAGTTCAAATAGGATAAAAACTCCGTAAAATAGATCTGCATGTGGAACACATAATCCGTTATCTAGATTCCTATCAATAAAAGAATTCTTCTTCTTCAGTGCCTTATTTATTATCATAATAATGCATGATTGACTCCATCAGGTGTCTCCACACCGTAGTCATTACACTCAACTTGTTCTGGTACTTCCCCTGTTGCGCTGTCCAAGACTTTCTTTGGCAGCAAGCTAGTTGTTGCAGGCTACAATGTCTTCTTGGTTTGCAAGAGGTTAATCCATAAAATACATACAAAAATCTAGCTACCATGATTAAACATATAATTCTAATCACATTCCATACATATTCAAATATAAATCACAATGCTACTATATCATAACTATATTTCCATTACTCTAATTTAGGTCCAAGGTTGTATAATAAGCATAAAAAGATAGCATGACATAGGAATATGTCTGAAAGGATTGTCTAATAATGTCTGTAAACATGCATAAAAACATCAGAAAATGGACTATTAAATGGACTCATCACTAAGTTTACTATTTAGCTAGTATCATTACATTTCCTGCAATTGTTCAACTTTGTTTTCAAAATATCCCTTTTTCATATGCCTATGCAAAGAAAACTATATTTATGATTGTTGCCCATTTTCAGTTAATGACATGGAAACCTGAAGTATCATACCATTCTTGAGCACATTCAAATATTTAATACAATTTGGTTTATATTTTAATTTTCCAAATCTTGTGAAATATTTATGCATTCTTCAATTGATATTTCAGAATTTTTTTTATATGTTCCATAGTTTGCTAAAATAATTATAATGCAAACCAATTTTGCTACAAGTTATGGAGGGAGGGATATGTATTAACATTATAGTTCTATTTATCTATCATTTCAATCCATGGAAGATTATGACACACATTAGTTTTAACTTTTGATTATGTTTTTTTTTGTGAGAAGCATGCACCTTATATGGCTATGCTTATGGGCTATTATCATCTTCTACTTATTCCTTTAATTCAATGAGTAAGTGGTTATTGAAATGATAATTAATTGTCATTTGCTTGTTAAATTCAATGTTTTTTAATATTGTGGTAAGGTGGGTGAGACTTGAATTGGGAAAACAGTGTTAATCTCATTAAACTTTATGTTGCTACACTAAACATCTGAAGACAATTCAATGTTATGATGATTTCTACTATGAGCATTATTCTGAAAAAGCAAGTAATTTATTTGTGCTTGAATGTGTTGAAGTAAACTAATTTCAACTAGGTTTTCCACAAACAAAGGTTTAGCAGCTTAAAGATCCACAGGCTCTCATTAGGAAACAACTATAAGCTATGATGCAACATATATCTTACTTTTGAACTCAATTTCATAGGTAACTCTCCATCTACAAGATCTGTCTGGCTTTGCATTTAGGGCACTATAAAACAAGAAGAAAATAAAATGGGTTGGGATCAGGCATCGACCCATTCTTATCCAAGATGGCTTCATTTTTTATTATTATTTAGATATATGCAAACCACTTGTTGACTTACTTCCTTGAAGTTCACTTTTTACTAGATAGTTGGGGTCTCTTAACATAATTGAGCCTCTTCACTTGCAAGCTTAGGGCCATCATTTCTTTAAGGCATATGATGTTAGATCAACTTTAACAAGTAATGGGGATTCACTAGAAGTTTGGGTGTGTTTATAATGCAAGAGAGCTTTTGGATGTCACTAAAAAATATCTTATCACAACAATTCTCTAGTTGTATTCATTATGTAGGAGAGATCTCTGTGTCACTTAAAAATTTCTTCCCACATTGATTCTCTGGGGAATACTATAGTTATTGGTATACTATGGTAGGAAGATGAAATGCATTATTCAATCCCAAACCTATCAAGTTTGTAGTTGATCTTTTTAAGTTTGATATATTTTACTTTCATCTTTTTACTTTAGTATAACTTGTGATGAGAGGCACATTCAAAACCCCATATCTACATGGACTTTTGGTGTGGGTGAGCGATTAAACAGATGTGTAGATAACATTGACAAAAAACTTCATACACAATAAGAGAGAAGTATTGTGCATCAAACTTTGGAAAAGGTATCATAATTAGAAGTCTGATTTATAATGTTGGCTACGTGTTTTATAATGTCCGTGCTAATTGGGAGTGCCCCAAATTTTCCCTAATTTCCCTCAATTTGGGGTTAGATAATACCTTTCCACTGATTGAAGCCCTACACATAGGTTAGAACCATTTACCATAATCAAACTGATTAGTGGATTAGAATCATTTACCACAATACTAATAATTAGTATATTTCCATAATTAGATATCAATAAACTCAGGGCCAACATTAATTCAATCACAATGTACTCTAACATCCTTGGAGGGTTCAATCATAGGAGGGAATGGGAGAATGTGGCTTGATGGGGGTGCCTTGGACTCTTTTTCTCTAGACCCAAGGGGAGATACCATCTCCATTGGCCTCATGTGGTGCATGCCATTCATATGAGGTGATCTATCTAGGAGGTGTCTTTTCCGTTATCCCCTCATCTTGCCAATAATTTCCTTCTCCCCATGATTTGACCTCCTATGCTGGTTATCCATGATGGAGGAGCAAGATCCCAAAGGGTTCCCTGAAAATGCCATCTCTCCTAAGCCCAAAGGCAGTACCTTCTGTACCCACTTGGCCTCCTGGGGCTTATAAGGTCCCCATCTGAGGTGGCTTACCTAGGAGAGTGCCCCATCATCGTTCCCCTTTTGTAGTCTCAGTTCCTTCCATCATGGTTGAGCATTCAAGGCATATGACAAACAAAGATTAATTGTATTTACTGATATTTCAATAGCAACAGTATAGATCATTAGTAACTAAAATGTCTAATTAAATAATCATAGCCATTCACATTAAGTTTACTACATCATATGACTGTAAAAATTAGATTTCATATCACCGATTCAAATAACCAGACTACTGCCAAATTTGGAAACTACTCTGTCAAATTGGGATATTAGAATCAAGACTTTGCTCTTTATGATCCTTGGTGGCCATTAGATCTCTATTAGGGATCATATATACTATTGAAATTGGGTTCTTTTGTATGGGTTGCTTACATAGAAAATATTTTAACTAAGGACATATTGAACTCAATTGGTATCTTAAGCCCATCAAGATGTCCTTTATGTTTTAATGTAAATGAGATTATTAACTATCTCCTATTATGGTATCCCTTTGCTAGACAATGCTAGTGTTGGTTACTTGAGAGGTTAGGTTTGTCTAGGGCCTTTCAAGAGGATTTATTGGTAAAATAATAAATCCTCTTGGTCTAGGTTATGATATCCATGGTTATTTGGTAAATATAGAAAGAAAGGAATTATATGATTTTTAAAGACATGCAAGTTGATATTGGTGAAGTCATAAAAATAATTGATGTTGAAATAAGTGAATTCTTGAATGTTAAATGTTGAAATTCTAATAAAAAATATTCACAAACTACGATAACCAAATAATGAAATCTTGGACTATACTAAAATCCCCCATGAATCAAAATGACGCCTCTTAGGCAAAAAGTCAAGAAAATTGATTAAAAGCAAGATGGATGGCCCCTCCCAATGGTAGATTAAAGTTAAAATTTGATGGGGCCTCTCATGTCAACCTATGAGCTTTTGGTGTTTGATGCATCTTATGAAATAGTGCTACTTCTCTAATTTGGGCTATTTAAAAAAAACTTCCTCATGGAGCAATGGAATTTAGTGCACTTTATGGAGTCAAATTGTGTACAAAAGAGAGGATATAAAAAGCATTCACATTGAAAGAAATTCATTAATTTGTATAATTTCAATAAAAAATTGAAAGGCTCAAAACTAGAAATTCCATAAATGGATTGATATAATATGCCCCATCATAGACAAAATAGGGTTGGAAGATTTCACACTAGGACATGTATCTATAGAGAATCAAATCAATTTGTAAACCTTCTCACCAATCACAATATTGATTAGGAAAAAGAGACATTAATGCTCAATCATGTCAAAATGTGGTCAAACTTATCTAAAATTCTTCATCGGGATTTATTAAATGGAACAAAGTTGGAAACTTAAATATGGTTGAACATTTCCAATATGTATTTTCCTATCATCGATGAGATATTTTGTGATGATCACTATTTATGACTTGCTTTGATATTAAATTTATATTACAATCTTGCAAGTATATAATTGGTAAAAATGAGTAATATCAACATTAGTGAGAGACCATGCACATGCCCCTCAAAAGATTTATCCACACCAATTGAGAGCCTTTTCACCATTACAAAGGCAATAATCAATACTCTCAAAAGGATTCAAATAAATGAAGGTCATATTCATGATTATTCTCTTTTGGAGCATTATCAAACCTTGATTGTAGAAAAAAGTGAAAGACATGATTAATCTTAAGTAGATGGATATTAAGCATAATCCTAATCACATAGAATGTTGAAGCTTTTTGCTTTGGGAGTGTCAAAATATAATATGGAGGAATATGTAAGTTACATAAGCAATCATCTAGACCTTCTCACTACTTAGCAATCAAAAAGCCTAACAAACTAGAGAAGAGGTTTAATTGTCTTGAAAAAGAAAATCCTCTATTTAGAGGATTGTTTGAGTTTCTATATTTTTTTAACAAATGAGAGTTGTCCCCTTGACAATTTGCCAAAAATATAATAATAGTACTTACATATATTAACAACTTGAAAATGATATCCCTTGACATCTTACATAGATTGATCTAAGATAGACATGATAGTAAAATATTATTTACAAATATGCAATATCTATAACTAATAATACTTAGATATATTATAGATATTTTGAGAAGGATATCACTTGGTGTCTTTTACATGGATTTATCTAACACACACACACAAACATTGTGTCTTGAGAAGGATATTTTTTGATATCTTTTAAATTGATTTATAAACTTATATATGATTTATAAACATATATATATCATACACCTTGAGAATGATATCTCTTGATGTTTTCTTATATAGATTTATCTAATTATGGTAGTAAACTTATTATTACATAAAGAACAATTTGATCAAAGTGAAACCAAAACATAAAACATAAATTTACTTTTTATTTCTAGATTAGACCATGTAAACATGTTTTTCCATCAATATTTTGGATCATACTCCACGATCCATCATTAGGTTGAGCTACTTAAGAGAATTGGAGTGTGATCTTGACGATGGATTATGGAGTATGATCCAAAATGTTGATAAGAAAAAATGTTTACATGATCTACTTTAGAAATAACAAACTAATTTATCATTGACTGTGGACATTTCATAACTTTAATGAAACATAGATATATAATTTTCATCAAAGATTAAATTGAGACCAATAAAAATAAATTAATAGAATTAATTATTGCATGATAGTTTCAGCTCCCAACTGAGTGAGCCACAAGATTGGGGCACATCTAGATACAATAAGTTTTAACTTTTGACTCAGGTTTATGCGACGATTAGTGCGCGTGGACAACCTGCAGACCTGGAAGACATCTTTGAATCTGTTGTAAACCTTGAACAGCAACATATTCAGCAAGGGTACAATGAGGGTTTTGATGAAGGAATAGAGCTAGCGAAAGTAAAAGGAAGAGACGTGGGTTTGAAATATGGTTTTGAAGTAGGGGAAGAGTTGGGGTTTTACAGGGGTTGTATCAATGTATGGAAAGCTGCTCTTGAGATTGAAACCAACTATATTCTCTACAAGGGTTCACAAGCAGATAAAACAGCTAGAGGAATTGTCAGATAAATACCCACTTCTTGAACCAGAAAATGAGTCTGTTCAAGATATTTTAGAATCCATGAAAACAAAGTTCAAAGCCATCTCAGCAACACTGTTGGGCAACCTTGAACATGAAGGATATCCAAAGAGTAACAATAGTGAATTTTGAGTGCGTATAAAATAGTTTGTTCATATGTTTGGTACATGCTTCTTCAGGAAACTATGGATTGCTATTTTGCCTGTTGAAAACAACAACGTTTTTCATTCAAAAATGATTTGAGACCTCTTTATTCTTGTTATAAGTCGAGGAAATTTAGCACTAAACATTCAGGTGGAGATTTCCCAAACATTTCGAAAATTTGGTGCAAGGCAAAGCAAGCGAGTCTGAAACAGGTCATCCAGCTTTAACCAAATCCTGTTCTTCAAAATGTAACAGCCTTTGCCCCTGCAACAATAGCTAATCTTGGACCAGGGTTTGATTTTCTTGGTCGTGCTGTTGAAGGTTTAGGGGATCATGTTAGTGTAGAGGTGAATGGCGGGATAAAGCCTGGAGAAATTATGATCTCTTCAATATATGGCGACAACAATAGACTCAGTCATGATCCAGTGAAGAATTGTGCTGGAATTGCAGCAAAAGCAACCATGGAATTGCTTGGAATCCATTTTGTAGGCTTGTCACTTTCTCTTCAAAAAGGTCTGCCATTGGGAAGTGGGCTCGGCTCAAGTGCAGCCAATGCAGCAACAGCTGCAGTAGCAGTGAATGCCTTATTCGGGAGTAAATTAACAAAAGCAGACCTCGTTGTGGGTGGATTGGAACCAGAAGCAGCTGTAAGTGGCTATCATGCATACAATGTTGCTCCTTCTTTGATGGGTGGTTTTGTTCTTGTTCGGAGCTATAGTCCACTTGATCTTATCTCCCTTCCATTCCCCAATGATAAAGAGCTCTTCTTTGTGCTTGTCACTCCTGCTTTTGAAACCCCAACAAAGGAAATGCGAGCAGTGCTTCCAGGAGAAATTAGTATGAAGGATCACATATTGAATTGTAGCCAGGCAGCAGCTCTTGTTGCAGCTGTTCTTCAGGGGGTCCTTCAGGGGGGTCCTTATCTTCTGGGAGCTGCACTATCATGAGATTCTATAGTTGAACCCGAAAGGGCCCCCCTAATTCCAGGAATGTTGGCAGTCAAGAAAGTTGCTCTTGAAACAGGTGCATTTGGGTGCACTTCAAGTGGAGCTGGGCCTACTGCTGTAGCTGTTACAGTCACTCTGGAAAAAGGAAAGGCTATTGCTGAAGCCATGGTGGATATGTTCCTAATAAAAAGGAAATTAAAAGCCTCTACATCAGTTGAGAAGCTTGATAGAACTGGTGCACGAGTTGTTTAATCAAAGCTAGAAAATTTCCTCCTCTTTACATTTGTTTCTGTTCTAATGCAATAACTATGGATTGCATAAGAATAACTTGCTTACTTTTTCAAATATTGGGTACTGCATTTTGATGTTTTCTAACTTTTCTTTGCTAGTTTATGAGAGATTAAGCTTTAAGAAGTCTGAGATATGTTTCAATTTTTTAAATAGTCTATTTGTAAAGAACTTGGATATCAAACTATTACAGTTTGCTGTTACAATTTAACCACGTCACCTGGTTTCTGCTAAGTTTACTGTTTAGCCATTATCATTACATTTCCTGCAATTGTTCGACTTTGTTTTCAAAAAATCCCTTTTTCGTATGCCTATGCGAAGAAAACTATAATTACTGATTGATACCCATTTTCAGTTAATGACATGGAAACTGAAGGAATATACCATTCTTGAGCACATTCAAATCTTCAATACAATCTGGGTTATATTTTAATTTTCCAAAGCTTGTGAAATATTTATGCATTCTTCGATTGATATTTCAGAAAAAACATTTATATGTTCTACACAAAATAATTCTAATCCAAATCAATTTTGCTACAAGTTATGGAGGGAGAAATATGTATTAACATTATAGTTCTATTTATCTATCATTTCAATCCATGGAAGATTATGGCACACATTAGTTTTAACTTTTGATTATTGTTTTTTTTTTGTGAGAAGCATGCACCTTAGATGGGCTATACTTATAGGCTATTGTTATTCCTTTGCTTCAATGAGTCAGTGGTTATTGAAATGATAATTAACTGTTGTCTGCTTGTTAAATTCAATGTTTTTTAATAGTGTAGTAAGCTGGGTAAGACTTGAACTGGGCAAATAGTGTTAATCTCATGCACTTTATGCTACTACACCAAACATCTGAAGACAGTTCAACGTTATGATGGTTTCTGCTATATACATTATTCTGAAAAGCAAGAAATTTATTTGTGCTTGAATGTGTTGAAGTAAACTAAGTTCAACTAGGTTTTCCACAAACAGGGGTTTAGCAGCTTAAAGATCCACGGATTCATTAGGAAACAGCTATAAGCTATGATGCAGTATATATCTTACTTTTGAACTCAATTTCATAGGTAACTCTCCATCCGCAGGATCCACCTGGCTTTGCATTTTGAGGCACTATAAAACAAGAAGAAAATCAAATGGGCTGGGATCAGGCACTGGCCCATTCTTATCCAAGGTGGCTTCATTTTTTATTATTATTTAAATATATGCAAACCACTTGTTGACTTACTTCCTTTAAGTTCACTTTTTACTAGATAGCTGGGGTCTCTTAACATAATTGAGGCTCTTCACTTGCAAGCTTACGGCCATCATTTCTTCAAGGCATCTGATGCTAGATCGACTTTAACAAGTAATGGGGATTCACTAGAAGGTTGGGTGTGTTTATTATTCAAGAGAGCTTTTGGATGTCACTAAAAAAATGATAAAATATTGCACAAGGAACCTACAAAAATGTATTAGTAGTTTGAAATATTGTCTTGGACCAATCGAATCTACATCACAAATGCATTATAAGTTTTCAAAATGATTTTTCTTCCCCCAAAAAAGTGTTGCATAGATATGTTAGATTTAAAAAAATAGAATAACAAATAAATGGGTAGGATTAGATGAAAAATCTAAAATCAAAAAGATATCGTCAGAAAATAGAGACCTAAAAGAATAGTCAAATACAACATTACCAATAGAAAGTGGCTCTGTTTATCTCAGCAAACACAGAAAAAAATTCAAACATGGAAAAATCTATAGACGCGACAGTTCGTAGTTGACAGATGCAAAAATATTTGCAAATGTGGCTATGCTACTCTAGCATGCGCACAAAAACTTACAAACATGAAAAAATGATTAAAAAAATCCCATATAGTAAGAACACAAGCATGAATAGGTTATTAAATGTGACAAGATTAGAAAACGTGACTAGTTCATGGTTGATAGAGGTGACCATTCATAGTTGTTCGCAGATTTGTATCTTGTAATCACACCAGAAACCTGTAAACCATCAAAAAATCACACAATTTTGTTAGATCAGGGATTTGGGTCCCATTGGACATGCCAATTTGTGAAGAGGGAGAAGTGGAATATGGAAATGAAATAAGAAAAAAAGGGTTAGAATCAACAAAACCTTAAATAAGAAAAGATCAAACCCCCACTTACAAATAAAATTGAGTGTATACATGGTTAGAAATCAACATAAATAATGAACATCAATTTAAAACATGAAGACACCAATGTGCAAACCTTGCATTCCATTTTAATGGTGATGGGATGTTAGAGTTCTCAATCAAGAAGCTCCCGTGAATGTAATAACATGAAATGATGACCTAGATGATGATAATTGCTCAAATGCTCAATGATATCACTATGCTCAATGGTGCAGTCATGGTGGGAGGGTCCTCATAGGGAATAATTCGGACCGTGCAACAAGAGTTACACAATAGAAGCAACACAGAATATGGAGGCAAATGTAGAATAAAACATTCTCATTAACATAAATTTTGATTACATATAGCTGGAAACATCTGGATTTACAGATTCGGCTCACAGGCTTGATATAACATGCTCTAAAATACCGTCTTCCTACATGCTCCTTAATGCGAGCGAAAAACTTATAGATCAAAATCTATATTCTTCTTCTTTTTCTTGATTTCTATCCTAATGATCTATTACAAGATTTATATCATATCTACAGATCTAGAAGCATTTGCGTCGGCCAAGGATCATTACAATCTCTGATGAAGGAAACGTAACGTGTCCATTAAATAGGTTGGCCTCAAATTGGAGTTTCGTATTGGTAGGTGCATATGATGAAGTGTGGACCTAAAATTAAGGTCGGGGACACTCAATAGAACAATTCGAAACACCTTGCAAGGATCCACAAGCTATGAGAAAGATCCATGAGCGATCAAATTAGCCATAAGGTTTGAAATTATTCCGGGGCCAGTTCCAAAAAACTGTCACTCAATCCAAAAGCGATAACTTGCTGAAAAAAGATCCAATCATGCTAAAATCTTGGAATAAGGAAAATGAACATGTCCACAATGAAAATATAGATCCGTAGGATCTGGTGAGCAAATATGATGAAATACCGAATTTTCCAACTTGAACTGAATGAAAATATTTTTGGTTGATGCAAGATTGCCAAGAACCAAGGATGCTCCAGCATCAGACATTCGGGGTTATTTGAAAAGTGAGTCCCTCACTTTGCTGGGGCTAAAGGAAAACCAATACGGTCTACCTCAGCCTAAGAAATCCAAGAAGAATCCTCCACTAGTCTACCTTTCCACTTCACAAGATATTCTTTGTACTGCCTTCCACGAGTTTTCCTCCCATCTCTGATATCCAAAATCTCTTCTATCTCATCTAATTGTTGTTTAGGAAACTGTTTCTCCAATTTTGCTTTACTATCTTCACTAAACTCTGCTTCATGGTACTGATGTAGGTGTGCAATGTTGAATATAGGTGATATACCCATGCCATCTGGTAACTCAACTTCATATGCATTTGCTGAATCAAATTTCTTCAAAATATTAAAGGGTCCAAACTTCCTCATCTTGAGCTTATTGTATGTGCCAACTGGAAATCTCTCCTTCCTCAAATACACCATCACTTCATCTCCAACTTCGAACTCCTTATGTCTCCTCTTTTCATTTGCTCGCTCCTTATACTTCTGGTTCATATCTTCCAATTACTGCTTTACTTGAGTATGCAACTTCTTCATATGTTCTACAAATTCCTCTGCTTCTGCACTCCTCTTATCTTCCTTATTGAGGTCTCGCAATTTTGATATACCTCTAGGATGAACTCCAGTAACAATCTCGAAAGGTGTCTTTCCGGTACTTCTGTTCACTGAATTATTGTAAGCAAACTCTGCTTGTGCAAGGACTAAATCCCAACTTCCAGTCTTTTCTCCAACCAAACATCTTAGCAAATTCCCCAAACTCCTGTTTACTACCTCTGTCTGTCCATTAGCATGTGGGTGAAAAGTAGAACTGAACTTTAAATCTGTCTTTAACTTCTTTCAAAGTGTCCTCCAAAAGTAACCAACAAACTTTGTATCTCTGTTTGAAACAATACTCCTAGGTAATCCATGCAATCTGACCACTTCCTTGAAAAAAAAGTCTGCTACATGTACTGCATTTGTTGTCTTCTTACAAGGTATGAAATGTGTCATTTTAGAAAATCTGTCTACCACCACAAATATAGAGTCCTTACCTCTTTGTGTCTTCGAAAAACTGGAAGTATGAAATCCATGCTGATATCCTCCCAAGGTCTCTCCGAAACTATCAAGGGTTTATACAATCCAACATTCTAACTACTCCCTTTTGCAACTTGACAAATTTTACAACTCTGCACAAATTTCCTAGCATCCTTATGAATCTGTGGCCAAAAGTAATTCTCACTCACCAATGCTACTGTCTTATCAATTCCAAAGTGTCCTGCCAATCCTCCACTATGTTTTTCTTTCACAAAACTATCCCTCATTGAACTATGGGGTATACACAACTGATTCCCTCTAAACAACATATCCTCCTAAATGAAATAATCCAACCACCGACTCCTATCCTCCAAGACTAGTTCCTTACAAGCTCTCCAAGGTTCTGCAAAATCTGAGTTTTCCTCATACAAGTTCTTCAATTCATCAAAGCCTAAAGTCTCCACTCTCATTACTGCCAGTAAATTCCTTCTCCTATTCAAAGCATCGACAACTCTATTTGACTTTCCACTCCTATGTTTCAAAACAAAAGTATAACTTTGCAAGAATTCCACCCATCTCATGTGTCTCTGATTCAACTTACCTTGACTGTTCAAATACTGCAAAGCCTGATGATCTGTATACAACACAAATTCCTTAGGCAACAAGTAATGTCTCCACTTCTTCAAAGCTTGAACTATGGCATAAAACTCCTGATCATACACTGAATATCTTTTCCTAGCATCATTCAATTTCTCACTAAAATAAGCTACTGGTCTTCTTTCTTGACTTAATACTGCTCCAATTGTATTTCCACTTGCATCACAGTCTACCTGAAATACCTTATTAAAGTCTGGAAAAGCCAACACAGGCTGCTCGGTCACCTTCTATTTCAACAACTCAAAACTTTGATCTGCACCTAAAATCCTTCCTATCTCCTCTCATTGTTTTTATCATAGGACTGCAAATAGAACTGAAATTCCTAATGAACTTTCAGTAGAAACTAGCCAATACATGAAATGATCTTACCTCTCCAATTATTTTTCAGTGTAGTACATTCAACAATTTCTCTTACCTTCTTAGGATCCATCTTCAATCCATCCACAAATATCACAAATCCCAGATATACCAATTCTTCCTTCATGAAACTACACTTCTTAATATTTATTAGCAACTGCTCTTCTCTTAACCTCTACAAAACTTGTCTTATATGCAACAAATGTTCTTCTCTAGTCTTACTAAAAATCAAGATGTCATCCAAATAGACAATCACAAACTTACCCAAGAATTTCTTCAATACCTCATTCATCAGCCTCATGAAAGTACTCGGTGCATTTTTTAGTCCAAAAGGCATGACCAACCACTCATACAATCCTTCGTTTGTCTTCCACTTATCCCCTTCTCTGATTCTGATATGATGATATTCACTCTTCAAATCTATCTTTGTAAAGTATTTAGCTCCACTCAAAAAATCCATGTCATCCATTCGGGGCAAAGGAAATCTATAATTCATTGTGATTTTGTTTATGGCTCTAGAGTCTGTACACATCCTCCATTCTCCATCCTTCTTAGGTGCTAGCACAACAGGTATTGCACAAGGACTTAAGCTCTCTCTGATCAAACCCTTCCTCAACAATTCTTGCACTTGTCTATTCAATTCTTCATTCTCTATCGGTGTCATCCATTGTGCTGCTTTATTAGGCAAACTAGCTCCAGGAATCAAATCCATGCAATGACTAATACTCCTCACAAGCGGCAATCCATCAAGTACATTATTTGAAATGATAGCTTCATATTCAACCAGTAACTCCTTTATCTCCTGTGGTTGTTCTTCTACATGGTTCGAGTCTCCAACCTTTTTAGAAACCAAGGCATATCACATGTTCTCATGTTTTAGTCCATCCAAAAATCTCCTTCCATCAACCAAACAAATTCTAGCACTCTTACAAACTTCAGTTTTAGGAACATTTTCCAAAGGCAACAAAGTTTGCTTCATCCCTTTAGCAACAATAGTATATATGTTCTTCTTTCCATCATGAATAGCTTGTCTATCATACTGCCAAGGTCTTCCCATCAAAATATGGCATACATCCATAGGCATGATATCACACAAAACTTCATCATGACAATTTCCTATCTTCAATTTCACCAAACATTGTTCACTTACTAGTATCTTATGCTCATCTTGAATCCATTCTATCAAGTAGGGTTTCAGGTGTTTCAATCTTTCTAGCTTCAATTTGGTCACCATTTTTTCAGAAAATAGGTTCTCAGAACTTCCACTATCAATAATCACTTTGCAACATTTACCGACTACCTTGCATCTGGTTCAAAACAAATTCTTTCTCTGCAATGGTTCCTACTTCATCTCACTTTGACACAATAATCTTCTGTTCACCAACACTTCTCCTTCTTCTGGTTTATTAGATGATTCGACATGATCCTCCTCAACAAAGGTTGTTCTTCTACCGTTCTTTGTCTTTCTGCTTGTCTCCCCCTGATTACACTCAAATGCTCTATTTCCTTCTCCACCACACTTAAAACAAGTTCCTCTGAATACTCTTTACTCCTGTCTTCTATCATCTTTTATGTAATCCTTATTCAGGTAACCACCATATCCTCCTCTCTGGTAAGAGCTTCCATCATCTCTACGGTACAAATTATCATTCTTAATAACTTCCTTATCTTTATTCCGATTTGCAAAAGATCCTCTTCCTCCTCCAATAAAAATTCTCCCTCTTAAATCTTCCACCTCTTCCTCTCTGTCTCTGCTCATGTCTTTTATTCAACTTCTTTTATGCTTTTAGGGCACATTGATATGCCTCCTCCACACTCAACAACTTGATCAAACTGATTTCATCCTATACAAATGACCTCACACCATTCACATATCTGGCTACTTGCTCGATCTCATCCTCCGAATGTCCGGATATGATATTCAACTTGTAGAAATCCTTAGTATACTCTGTCACACTTGACTCCTTCTGCTTCAAATTCTGCAACTTTTAGAATAAACTGATCTAATAGTTTGGAGGCATGAACTTTGTCTTCAACTTATTCACCATCCGATCCCATGATTTTATCTTCTCCTTTCCTCTTCTTTACCTATTTGTCTGCAAATGTTCCCACCAAAGGGATGCATGTCCTTTCAATTTTGTACAAGAAAATTTCACCTTCTTGTTTTCTGTGGTTCCTTCAAAATCAAAGTACTTTTCCATCTCTTTTATCCAATCAAGCAATTCATCTGAATCCAACTTACCACTATAATCCGGTGGATTGAAATGTGGTTTAGTATTTACTCTAGTTAGGGCTCTTATGAACCTCTCTCCTCCCTGATCAAGGCTAGGTTGATCTTCTCTTTCCCTTTTTTCTTGTTCTTCTACCTCTTCATCACTCACATAATCAACTGGTCGACCTCTCCTCTAGGCCGTTTCAACTGCTTCCAATCTAGCAACGATTCCTCTCAACATCTCCATTATAGCTGGGTCTGCATTTCCACATACTCCATTTCCTTTACCATTTCTTCTTCTTGCCATCTTTACACAAGTCCTCTACAGCTGCAGGTTGGATCCTTAGTCAACCACCTAACAACAAATCTTCAACAAGACTTCGTAAACTCTGACGATCTCTCACAAATCGAATCTTGCTCTGATACCAATCTGGTGTAGTCATAGTGGGAGGGTCCTCATAGAGAACAATCTGCACTGTGCAACAAGAGTTACACAACATAAGAAACAAAAAATATGGAGGCAAATGCAGATTAAAACATTCTCATTAACATAAATTTTGATTACATATAGTCGACAACATCCGGATTTACAGATTCGGTTCACAGGCCTGATATAACATGCTCTAAAATACCGTCTTCCTACATGTTCCTTAATGCGAATGAAATTTTTACAGATCGAATCTATAGTCTTCTTCTTTTTCTTGATTGCTATCATAATGATCTATTACAAGCTTTATATCATATCCATAGATCTAGAAGCATCCGTGTCATCCAAGGATCATTACAATCTTCGATGAAGGAAACATAACGTGTGCATGAAATAGGTCGGCCTCAAATTGGAGTTTCGTATCGGTAGGTGCATATAATAAAGTGTGGACCTAAAATTAAGGTCGGGGACACTCCATAGAACAATTCAAAACACCTTGCAAGGATCCACAAGCTACGGGAAAGATCCATGAGCGATCAAACTAGCCGTTAGGTTTGAAATTATTCCGAGGCCAGTTCCAAAAAAATTGTCACTCAATCTGAAAGTGATAACTTTCCAGAAAAAGATCCAATCATGCTGAAATATTGGAATAAGGAAAATGAACATGTCCACAATGAAAATATAGATCTGCAAGATCTGGTGAGAAAATATGATGAAATACCGAATCTGCCAACTTGAACTAAAAAAGAATTGAATGAAAATATTTTTGGTTGATGCAAGATTGCCAAAAACCAAGGATGCTCCTGCATCACTCAAGTGCTCAAGAATTCAAAGTGCTTCATAAATGATCTAGGTAGGGTCATAATGAAGGAGATATGTTTGTTTTATAGATTTTCATGTTTTTGATCAATGGTTGAGATTAATATTTAAAGAGCCATGAATCTGAGTGAATCAAGGAAGATGAGGGATCAAGATCAATTTGAACTCAAAATATCTCCACAATTTTAGGAAATTGGTTGAGGATATTTGAAATGAAGGGTGAATATTAGATCAATAAATGGAAGGATACGAATGAATGAGAGGAATGAGATATTTTAGGATATTTTAAAAAGGAATATTCCACGGGAATATGTCTTTGAGAGGGAAAATTAGAACAATTAAATAATTCAAGATTATTTAATTATGGAGGATTAGGATATTCTTTGTTAAAAAGGAATATTTCAAATGAATGGGATGGAAATTAGATAATTAAATAATAAATATTATTTAATCATGAGACATTAGAAGAAAATTAGATTTATGGCTAATTAAATAATTAAAACTATCCAATTAGGGGAGATAAGAGGAAAATTAATGAAATAGGATGAATTAATTAAATAACTCAAAACTACTTAATTAATAGAGGAAATAGGTCATGAAAATGATGGAAAAAGATGTTAAAATGGGAATTAGTAATGCAAGTGATGAAAATGATACACTATGTAAGATCAATGATGAATATTATGAAAATGCAATATTAATGATGTGTAATATTAATTAGGCAATTTTGCATGTCTAAAACATTACCTTTTTCATTCTTTCCTCCTTTGTTGTTGCGACATTTCTCTCATCATTATCATCCCTTACTATCAAAATATTCACGTCTTTCCCATGAAACACTGCCATTGCAATTTCATATTCTAACACCTTCATGTCCTCCAAAGGGCTCATAACTATCACAACTTTAATCTCATCTCCACCTTCAACTACAACTTCTTTCACCACTTCTTCCATGCCTTCCAAAAGATATGCTTTAGCTCTAACCTTCCATTTTTATTTTTCATCCTCTTGCATGAGGATATTTTATTTAGTATCATATACATGACACTCTATTTCATCTTTCTTTACCTACATTCAAAATAATATTAAAATAATCATGGG
>CM021102.1:534928441-534955296 GCA_007115665.2 Sequoiadendron giganteum | reverse complement strand
TTTCGAGTGTATGATATCATTCAAGACATTTTCAGTGTCTACATATATAGATATACACATATACATAATATTATTTCAATATCTTTATAAAAACTCATACTCAGAACCACTGATTGACATATATACACAAAATGTATATATACATACACACATACATATACATATACATATACATATACATATACATATACATATACATATACATATACATATACATATACATATATGTCACCTTAGTCCAATTGGTATACCCATGCATATGGGTAATTCATCCATGAGCATGTGTAGGTACGTCTACCTATGTATACTCATACGTATTCACTCACATATATGAGTTTACAATAGACATGTACATATATACATTTTATGCATATATCTCATTGATATAACAATAAACACACAAGAAAGGATTTCAACTCATCATCAAGACTTCATCTCATTCCTCATTCCAAACTTTCATAAAACAAGATTGCAAACCAGTATGAACATTCACAATCAAAATAAAAGATCACTTACCCATTACCTGAATTGACTTGACTTAACTAAGACCAACTAGGACATGAGTGTGTGAATGCTCTATAAGGTCGAATTAAAGGTTATCGGACCAAGTTCTTCTGTTGAGTGATACTTCCCCTCTCTTTTAGAGGTTTGAACCTATTCTTGCATTCAACTTAGTTCATCATGACAATAGTTATCCGATTCAATACATTCATATGCATCACATATATTTCATATACAAAAATCATTATAAAACATTAAATTGAATCAAGCCTTCATTCATCATATTTCCATTAGATTTCATAAAAACAATTTCACATATATTAAAGCAATTTACCAAACTAGGTAATGGTAAATAGATAATAACACATGGGGTGTAACACAAAGTCAATCCATCCATCACTGTAGCCATCTTCACTACCTTAACCATCCATAAGTTGTAATGATTTTTTATTAAATAATGTACAAGTTAGGCAATGGATTGGTGCTTGTATATATTGTTTTAATGACAATTATTTTGGGGGTTGTACTAGAATGTATATGATACATTGCATGGAGGAGTGGCGACAATGATTGCGAGTATTATGGGAATGGCGGTTGTGAAGACGGTTGTTGGAGATAAAGAGTTTGAACAGATTGAAATGAACATTTCTTGCTTGTTTGCTTTCAATATTCTTATCTCCTCTATTTAATTTTGTTCCCTATTGAGTGTTGTGAAATTTGATGATCTAAAAAAATCATATGTTAAATGATTCACAAGATTTAAATAGTTTTTCGAGGGATTTATTTTTTATTCTTGCAATCCTTTGCTAGCCTTCTACCATAGTTATTGGTCATCAAGTATGCTAAAGTTTTGTTGAGATATATCACATAAAGTGATCTACTATGATGCTAAAAATACAATGCATGTGTTTTGTAGGTGTTTGTATATTGTTTGTGAACCTACATTGTTTCCACAGATCTATAATCTTGAGTTTAAACTATTGTGGATCCAATTATAATGATTCAACAATTCACTGTTGAGGAATTTATGAATGTGATGGTATATATGGTGCACTGCCATATGACTAGATGATAGTGATTCTAAAATCCAGTGCCCCTTTACCTTTAGATAACCCATGACAAGGAATAAACAAAAACCAAATCATGCATGTAAAATGAATGTTAAGTTGATTGCTGGAAACTAGAAAGTGTTTATCCATCCCAAAGCTTTTTTTGTTTGTGATGATTTGATAAAAACTTGACCAATTTTGGATAATTTAGGCTTAATCTAACTAAAATTTGTTGTGTTATTCTTACTAATCTATTTTAACAAATAAATATGCATTTCTTTTAATGTTGAACACTAGTGCAGACTCTTAAGCCTTCAATGAAAAATAAAAGAAATAAAAAATACTTTAAATGTGTAGAGGAAGGTTTTCTTTGTAGTATAAGAGTGATCCCTTTTTGAGCTTGTAATCTTGGATGGAAAATAAAATCATTTTTCACTATTGTTCTCTTTATCATTGTTCTAGATAAAGTCAAGGTAGGTGCACTTATATAACCACATCTTTGTTCTTTAACAAAGGTGTCTTATTTATGGATGATATATTTGTTTTTTTTTTTGACAAGGAGGCGACTATTTAAAGTTTGCAGCCAAATATGAGGCCTCTTAGGCATAGCAATATGCTAACGTTCAATAACTCACAAGATCTAAGCTATAATTTATCATTAAAACACAAAGTGGCCAACAAAATTTTGTTAAAGCATATGTATACATAGACATCATATTATATTGTAGGTATGAAGCTTAGTTAACAATATCTTAAAACATGAAGTTTCAGTAGTCCATAATAATGGATGCAATGCAAAAAGAGAAATCTTAATGATGGATCATGGAATATGATCTGAAACATTGATGTAAAAATCCCTCACACAATTTTAATCCAAAAATCTTAACACACTATAACAATATCTAATTGTTTGGCCTTAATGTTTTAGGTCAAACAGTCTATTGAAATTATTATGATTTCTCATGGGCTTATGTATATGTTTGACCTTACTCACTTCTTCTGAAACACGGTGGTCACACTTGGCTGCTTGTGTTGTACTTCTTTCTTGTGTTGGTCATCATTACATGATGTTGCAATGAAGGGAAATATCTTCCTAATACAATGATTAATACCATGCTTATTGTAAAATTTGGGAAGGATAATCAAGTCAAGAATTGGCTTAAAAAGTGGACTACAAATTATGTTGTGTGGATCTGGGTGTGCTTTAGAAAACCCAATGCAAGAGAGCTTTTGATGAAAAAGGAAAAGCTGGAATCAACATTTCAAAATTGAACCAAAAAGAAGATTCAATGACATTGATAAGGAAGTGGATACTGTTCTTGATCAAATTTCTAAACAACAGTGTTAGAAAGTTGAGTATTAGACATTCAAAGGCACATACCACTGTATGTTCTTTGAGATGCTTAGCAATTGGTCTTTTGATAGTTATTTTAAATGAGAAGCTATTGAATTGACTTGAAAATTGTTGACAGTCACAATAAAGACAAACTTGAACAAAACGATTATGATCAATCAAGTCTCACAGAAAAACCTTGACTAATTATCAAGCAACCTAGACATAATAGTTATAGACATGAAATCCAAAATGAATGAGAAAAATGCATAAATATATACGAAGATTTTTTTCCCAAAATTTCACCTAGTTGGCCTTCCACACCTTTTCGACCTACCCATTGTACAGGTGCGATTGCTAGTTATTAACCACTTATAATACTTTTGAATATTATTAGCTATGCAAAATTTTTGAGAACTCTTTTAAGATAAAACCTAGAGCTAAAGACAAAGCTATGTCTTTCGATTCATTTTTTTATCCCTATATAAAGAAATTGACTAATATCGTCCTCAAACAAGGGCGTGGGATAATTTTTGAACACATATCATCCGTCCTTACATTTCTCCATTTCAGCTTTTGCTAGCCTACAACTATAAACCCTACTATACCTTTAACCCTCATCTTCGCGAGGGTTTCGTTTTCCCTTTCGAATCTCTGGTTTCGTTAAAGCTGAGGAGAGTATAGCGAGTAGAGAAATGGCGGAGGACGGCCGTTCTGGCGGCGATGGGGAGTACCCGGTGGCGGCGGCGCCCCCTCCTGTGCGTGCTGCCCCCGACATTAACAGCAACAAACGCAAGTTTGACGACACATCAGAGCAGCCTCAGCAGGAGGCTCACGTCCCGCGGCGTTCGACGGGGTTCTCGGCTCCGATAAACCCCATCCCCAGCCAGGTTGCTTCTTACAACAGCGTGCCGCCGCCCATGGATGAGGTGCAGATCGCCAAGCAGAGGGCACAGGAGATTGTGGCCCGCCTTATCAGCAACAGCAACAGCGGCGACGCTAATGCCCTCGATGCCAAGCGCCCCAGGGTCGACGATGCGCCGCCTTCTGCCGCCGCTCCCGATGACCATTCTGTTCTTAACGCTGCTTCCAATATAGCTCGATCTCTGTCTGGTATGTAGTAAAGTCACCGCACTTTTTGTTAACTTTTGCTCGAGGATCTACGCTACCTATTGCGCTTCGCAAGTGATGCCCGTTTTTGTTTTGCTTTTGCTTTTGTTGCTAGTATTTTCAGGATCCGACGCCCTGTACAATCATTCTGTCTGTATTGTGGATATGGTTTTTTTGGTTTGGTGGAGGGTATACGGTGCCCTCTGCGGCAATGCTAAATGTGTTTACCCGGAAGCCCTACCTGAAGTGGTGCGAGTTACGTCTGCCTTCTCATTTGAGTTGTTTGAGGAGCACTGTTTAAGCACAGCTATACCTGGCTTTGATATTTTGCCTAGATTTGTTCCACCAACACCTTGGAATGTCTATAATACTGTAGCATTTAAATATCGAGATTTACAGTTGAGAGGTTTCATTGTAGCGGGGCAGCTTGTTTGTAAGCTTTAGTTAATATTCACTTTGGCCTTTTTTAGATGATAATTAATTATGTGATGAATTGTGGTTTGAACCAATGTTTATCTACTCATATCTCACGGATAGTGGTTCAGAAGAATCCATCTCTCATCCGCTCATTATATATAGGTGATGCTCACAGGGGATAAGCACTGGGACTTCTGGGGATGCCATCCATTGTAGTACTATTCTGGCTTAAGCTTGCTAAATAATGGAGCTTCCTCCACAATAAAGCCCACTTAGCTTTTTGCCAATTATCAAAACCATCAATTGTTGGGTGGTAACCATGATAGTTTATTATGTTCATGTATACAGTTTAACAAAAAGCATTTGAATAAGCTGGAGAACTGTGTGTTATGGATATAATTTTGGAATGTTTTCGGAAAGCAAATTTTGCTGCCCAGAAAAACACATTATGATTTTTAACCGTTACATTTGGGGAACATAATTTTTGTATTTGAATATTGAGCTTTGTTGTTGTTGCTACTGGGATTTCTATCTAATTCTAAGCTTGTGGGCTATAATTTAATTGTAATCTTCTATATCTTTATAAGTTTTTTCAGCTCTCTTAATCCGATGAAATTGCCCACTTGTCTGTAATATTGTGTTTTTGGACTGCATTGTTATATATGTTTATTGAAATTGTTAAATATTAATTTTAAATGGAACCTGCAGATCATAGTCTAATGCAAAAGCCCCAGACCCAGTCTATTGGAAGTTTGCAGCATGGTGATTTTCCTTCTGCAACACAGCCAGGATCATACTATGGTTTTCAGACATCATCTCGAAAAGTTGATGTACCTAATGCTAAGGTAAGCTTAGATATTTATTTGATTATTCAATTAAGTTAATATTGATCTATAGTTTTGCATATTGGACAAAATTGTGGAACCTGTGAATATGAGTTTTATTTAGATCTTGTAGATATGCAATCGATTCAGTTAGTTTTTTTGGGAATGCTAGAATGTCATATCATTAATATGGGGACTTTTTATTGTTATTGTAGATTACTATATACCAATTTAACTAGATTTTGATTCCTCCTTTATTCTTTCAAATTCCCTGCTTTAGTTGCATGTTCATCTTGGCATACAAACTTATAAATCATATATTGCGACTATGAATAACACTGAGGTTTTTATCTATAGCTTTTGATAAACACATTTTAAATACAGGTTGGACTAATCATCGGGAAAGGTGGAGAAACTATTAAGTATCTTCAGCACCAATCAGGTGCTAAAATTCAAGTAACACGAGATACAGACTCAGATCCGTCTTCTACGAGTAGGCAAGTGGAGTTAATGGGAAGTTTAGAGCAAATCAATAGGGCTGAGCAGCTGATCAACGATGTCATTGCAGAGGTTCTTTGTATATTCTAGTTGCATGTTCATGCCTTTCACATATTTATTGAGCATGTGCCAGCAACAGTTTATTTTGAAATTTTGAATGCAACAAGTTTGGCTTTATAAATGATTTTTATTTGGATGGCATCCAGGCAGATGCAGGGGGCTCAGCTACACTTGTTGCCAGGGGATTTAGCAGTGTACAACCTGGAGCAGAACAAGTTCAAATAAAAGTTCCAAACAACAAGGTGAGGATGCCATTTTCATTTCTATTAAGCTTTTATACTCTTTGATACAGTTTTTTTTTCAATATTAATTACTAAGATAATTGCATCCTTCGGCTATGCTAGGTTGGTCTGATCATTGGTAGAGGTGGTGAGACTATAAAGAATTTGCAAAATAGATCTGGAGCTCGCATACAGGTTTGTGGGATTGATTGCTTGATGCTACAGTTATCACATCTTAGGAAATTATAGCTACTATTTTTCATCATGGAAATTATGTACACTGATTTATTGTCATGGAAGTTGTATCAACTGATTTTCATCATGGAAATTGTAATAATTTATTTTCATCATGGAAATTGTAATAATTTATTTTCATCATGTAAATTATATCTACTCATTTATCATCGTCTTCCAGCTGATACCATTACATCTTCCTGAGGGGGATACATCCACTGAAAGGACGGTGCAGATGACTGGCACCAAAAAGCAAATTGAGTCTGCTCAAGAAATGATCAATGAAGTTATAAACAACGAGGTATGCTGTTGAAATTGGTTTTGCATTAACATTATGGCTGAGTAGGTTATTCTGAGTGCATGAATAATTGAAAGTGATCTCTATGAGTAGTTCTGACTTCTAAGTACTGTTATATTTCTAGGTTTCTTTGACAACTTCCTTATGCAATCTATATCTTGAAATAGACAATCATAGGAAATCCAGACTGCCTTGAAATTTGTCATTTATATTACTTAAGATTTCCCAGATCTGCAGGTCACTGTTAGAGAGGCAATATATCTTATATGATATTTGGTATAAATTATGGATAAATTAGGCAAAATATAGCAACAACTTCTCTGCTTGCACATATATTCTTGTACGTTTATAGATCATCTGTTCTGCTGCTACTGTGTCTTGAGATCTGCAGGACAGACTGTTGGATCTTTTGGTGATTGCAATCTGCATTTGTCCTCATTGATGGCTAAAAGTAGGCAATGATGTCTTGTGCCTGGGTATTGTGGTATGAACTCAACCCATTGTCTCATCATCTCTGCAAGAGAAATATGAGTGATATGATGTAATCTTATATATGAAAGGATGATGGAACTTGATGCTCACGTTACAATATAATATGATAGGAACTCTAGATAATTATATCTCTTGGCTGAATGAAATGGCAGGCTCAATGTGGCGAGATTGCAATAAGGTTTGATTTATATCAAAGTTGGATGCCATGTCATTTTGGCATTTGAAATATCCAATTTGAAGCTACTTAATAAAGCTGGCAAAACGATGTTTAAGTGAATGTTCTTGATATGATTCTTGAACTTTTCCATGTCTTGAAACAAGTAGAATACCTACATGGATATTTATGCAGTGAGGCTTGTGGTTTTATGATCGTATATGGATAAGTAATTGGATGAATGTGTTGTATAACTTGCTTTCATATTTGAAAGTTGAAATCTTTTAATGTTAGTCAAATGCACACACTTGTCCAGCCTTGCAGGGTAGTCAAACTTGTGATCTTTTGGGTGGCTCTGGCCATGTGTCATTTTCATCGAGTTACCATCAACCATGATAGTAGATAAAGTTGTTAGTTGTATCAATAAACCACTTGGACCTGCACCGTGCCTCATCAGGTATCCAGAAGAAACAAGGTTCAAACTTATTATCCTGCTTGTGTACAAACTCACCCAATCTTGGTGCTTATTAATATGGAACTCATTGTTTATTATCCTGCTTGTGTTCAAACTCACCCAATTGTGGTGCCTATGAAAATGGAACTTCTTGTAAAACTTCCTGTCCAGCCTGCAGGGCAGTCAAACGTGTGATCTTTTGGATGGCTCTGGCCATGTCTCATTTTCATCGAGCAACCATGATAAATAGATAAAGGTGTTAGTTGTATCAATAAACCACTTGGACTGCACCATACCTCATCAGGTATCCAGAAGAAACAAGGTTCAAACTTATTATCCTGCTTGTGTACAAACTCACCCAATCTTGGTGCTTATTAATATGGACCTCATTGTTTATTATCCTGCTTGTGTTCAAACTCACCCAATCATGGTGTCTATGAAAATGGAACTTCTTGTAAGATTGATGATTGCATTATCACAATCATAACATATCCTCCTTGGAGAGTAAGTCTGATTCATATGTTGTCAATAGCATAAATGATTTTATTGCAAGTCTCAAGTTAGGTTGTGTCATAGCAATTCAAAGTATGATGCTCTTGGTGTCATACTTCGATTAATCTCAGGGCAGTAGCTGTAGTGGTTTCCTAATAAATACCTTAAATATAGCCTTTAAGGTTGTATACAATACTCTAATTACAGTCCTGGACTATGGTCTCTTATATTTTGAACTTTAGCTATACAATGTGGATGTGACTACCTGAATGATTAATACAACTCTTTAGATTTTTATAGATTATTATACTCGTTATACTGTTATGTGTATTGGTGCTTTGTATATGTGGCTGTGCATTATCAATTTTGGTTTCTAATCCTTGACAGCTAACTATAAGCAAAGGTGTTTAACACCTCGTGGATAAAGGGTATGGTTTCAACTTCCCCCAAAGAAGAGGTTTATGATTTTGTACGTACGTTCATTGGATTAATTTAAGTTTAAGTTCTATCAAAATTTACTTTGGGATAGAGGTATGATATCTATAAGATGTCTCAGACGAGTTGAGGAATAGAATCATTGCAACCATATTGAAGATGAATACTTGAGGTGGACCTGGTTGCATGTCATATTATTTTGTGATCAAGGTTAATGACCTTTTGTATGTCCTTGCTGAAAAACAATTATTATTTGATCTATCTTCTTTGACTTATAAATGTTAGTAGCGTGTCAAGATTTTGCAATAATAAAAGCAACCTGCTTAGATGCTTAGAATTGTTGATATAGTATACCCTATATAGGTTATGTACCATATGTTACTTGTTATGCTGCATCCAGTTTACCCAACCTGCAGGATAATCATGTTATGGCGTTTGCACTACAGTGGCAATGCTATTCATTTTATTTCTATTACCGACAGCTAATTTTAGGTGAAGATGCCTTGCGCCCTTTGGAAACATGGTATGCTCTCGACGATGCCTCATCATGATTGCAACAGAAAAGGTTTTTAATCTCACACCTCTGTAAGTCATTGAAGGTGATGACAATGTTTTACGTCACTGATTTCTGGATTAGATTTTTGATAGATTTTAAAGCTAGGGTTTTTATGAGATGAATGTTTACATATTGGGGCTCCATATTATATCAGGTTACAATATCCATATTCTTTGAATTTTGTTGTTTGTTTATAGAATTTTTCCCATGTAGTCTAATTATGGTATAGGGGTATGTGATTGTTCCATTTTTTGTATATGTGATCTCTCTCTACTAGAGTTTTCCCACTGGATTTAAATTTCAGTCAATGTGCAAGAATTATGATTTGTAGCTATTTTAGTGGGGGTTTTGAACTTGGAATTCTCTTAAGGTTTTAGAAGTTCATGAAACTTTTTCTTGCACAATGGAAGCCCATACGGTTATATAAATTTCCCATCTTGGATTCTTCGCATTTCTATATTGTTTCCTGTTCATAAGAGATTTTTTCAAACAAAATCAATTCATATCTGAGGAAGGATGAAGCTTTGTTGATATGCTGGTAAGCTGAACGCTCACAGTACAAATGTTGAGGTGAGTGTAGACACAGCCCTAATCTCTTGTTTATTGTGAAGTGAATAGAAACTGTTTCATGCAGATTAAGATTGTTAATAAATATTTATCACATTATCCTTATGCTTGCAAATAAAACTAGTGATATTCGGAGTTGAAGATTTCTTTTGTTTTTGTATGGCTTCCTTCTTATACATGTGAAATGCTGGTGATGTTTTGGATTTGGCTGTATGAGGATTCTAGTCAATTTGGTTGAATATCTGGATCATAGGACTTTTTGTCTATGCTGTGTTTGCATGTGGATTTCCTGACTTAAGTTGGTTTTTCTGCAGAATCGTTTTAGAGGTCCTCCCATGTCTGGTGGCTATGGGCAGCAGGGATATCGTGCCCCTCGACCTCCGCCACAATGGGGTCCACCAGGTGCACCTCCCATGCAGCAACCAGGGTATGGGTATCAACAATCAGCACCTTACTCGGGTCCACCTCAGCAATATATGTCTCAGCCATATGGAGGGTACCCCCAACAGCCTCCAGGTAATTATGCGTCTGGATGGGATCAAAGGCCTCCTGCACCTGGTCAACCGGTGCAACAGGCTGGAGGTTATGATTACTATGGACAACAAAGCCAGACTGGTGCAGGTTCAGCTGATGGAAACTATGGCTACGGGCAGCCTCAAGCTGGTGGTTATGGGCAAGGAAGCACATATGGACAGCAGGGGTATCCCCAACAAGGTTATGGACAGCAGGCCTATGGGAATCAGGGCTCAACGCAGCAGGGATATGGACAACAGGTGGATGGACAGGCAGGATATGAGCAGCAAGCCTACAGTAATCCAGGTTATGGTCCCCCTGGAACTGCTCAACCTGCAGCTCCACAACAGGATGGACCTCCATCACAAGGATATGGACCATCGCAAGTTTCTTCAAATCAAGGGGCTGCACAACAAGGGCAAGGGCAACCAGTTCCACCTCAGCAGGGTTACAGCCAACCATCACCTGCTATGTCTGGCTATCCTCAACAAGGAGCTTCACAGCCTGGATATGCACAGCAAGGAGCGTCTCAACCTGCTGCTTATGGGCAACAGCCTGTGCCCCAGTCAGGATTTGGGCAACAGGTATCAACTCAACCAGGCTATGGACAGCAAGCATCAACCCCACCTGCATACCCGCAGCAGGGATTGACTCAGGCAAGTTATGGACCACAAAGCTCTATACAGGAATATGCGCAGCCAGGTACAGCTCAGCCTGGCTATGGTCAGCAGGATTCAACACAGACAGGGTATGGGCAGCAACTCTCATCGCATGCTGGCTATACTCAGCAACATGCCTCTGCTCAACCTGCTTACATGCAACATGGATCCAATCAGCAAGCATATGGTGCATCTGCACAACAAGGCTATGGTCAGCAGCCCTACAATGATTCGTATAGCTATGGCCAGCCACAAAATGATCAGCCTGCAAATCATGGATATACACAATCATCACACTATCCAACTGAAAATGATGCCACTGCAAATTCAACTTCGAGTGCTCAGAGCAGTGGCCAGGTTGCAACTGCTAAAACATCTCAGAGTTGAAGATTCTTTTAAGGCTCTGCAGCGCATATAGGATTTCGTGGCTGCCAACTTATGTACGAGGATGCACTGCACGCCAATAGCAAATCTAGGTGAATATGTGCTCTCTTGTTCTTGCTGCTTATAAAGAATTAGTTTTTAGGAGCAGATCAAAATAACTATTATGACAGAACTACATTTGACCATTTGGAATGGGTAATTTACTGTTGGAGATAATTACTCATCATGGAGACAGATTTTGATATGATGTATTTTTGGATGGACATAGAAATGGATAACATATGCTTGATTATTCCCATTCATTGCTTCCCTCGTCATAGAATTGCTTATTAGCTTGATGATTTAAGTAGTCAGTTTTCTGATCTTCCGAATTTCAGCTGTGTTATGTTATCTGTTGCTTTAGGGTTATTCCTGCCAAGATAGGGACTTCACAATATAATTGCTTGCTTAGATAATAAAATTTCTGGGAAGCTATAGATTTTTTTTTTTTGAATTTCAGCTTTGATTTGTCCTGTTTCTTGAGATGCATAAGTTGAGAGCCCAGCCCTCTCTAATACTATGATTGTCTTTATAATGTTGTTTTACTTTGGTTTCAGGCAGTTCTAGTTAGAACTGTAAATTATTGATCAAATGGACTGATGTACTCTCTTGTTATTAATATTGGTTTGTACATATTTCACATTGTTTCTGGCATTGACTTTTGTGTTGAGACTAACATTTCTTGGAAAAGATAAAATAATTTTCAAGTTCTGGTTGTTTTAGTATGAACCACAAGGTGCCCAAAACCACCTCTAAGCGTTTGAGAGCACTAGGAGGTACTGGTTGAACTCACTTAACCATGTTAGCCCCCAACCGTATGATATCTTTGAGCTTTGGCCTTAGCTTCATTTAAACCTTACCATCTATTTGGCTTGTTTTTTGTTGAGCAACATTTATTGTCAAGGTAGTTCATTTGAACCTTTCAAAGTCCATGAGATAGAAAGTGGAACACTTACTCTCCAAGATGGTTCATATAAAGCCCCAAGGCTTCATCAGTAAGGGTTAAGGTGGAGCACATACTACTGCTGATGCTACCAAGATTGAATGCGCACTGTCAATGTACAGAAGTGGCTTGCATACTATATTTCAATCTACTAGTTGTCATAAAATACTGTGGTATGAGTGAACTATGCAAAGTGACTGAAATAGGTCGATGGGATACATAATCAGTCAGGCTAGATAAGCAAATGATGCTTTGAATATATGCTATTTTGCTTCATGTTGCAAATTGTAAGTTCCAAATATGTTTTTGAGCCTTCCATTTATAATATAGGCGAAGACTATAATTTAGATACATCATTTATCTCTTGTAAAAAGTTTTTCCTGTGTTTTTAATGTGCTAATTATAATAATGAATGAGATGGTACAAGGTAAAAAATGCATAAAATTGGATTATTTACAGTTTAGAGACTTGTGCTATAAATGGCAGTTATACTTAAGGTGGTTCATAATTTTGTTTTGTGATATAATGTTCTCAAAAGTAATGCGTCATATGAGCAATTCTGCAGATATCAGATTTTGTTTAATCTGCAATTTAGCTGAAGCATGTAATTTGCCTGAAAGATCCGTAATTTGCATCTTGTAATGGGAGTGATGTTCTTGGGGGATTTGTTTTTTTTTGTTGGAAAATGTCTATCCACAAAATAGATAGTGGATTGGAGACTTTAACATTCAATAGAAACTTTATTCAGCAAGTACTGAAACCGATCCACTCAATCCTGAAGTAATAAGCTTAACTGTTTCGGAGGGGAGTGTCCTCTGCAAAGAATTACATGCTGGTTGTTTACCGTCAGCGCAAATATGGGAGGTCAATGTGCCCAAATTCTCAACAAATTAAAAGGTAGTGAGGTGATTATGATATTGCTATCAGGATTCAACCGTGTAGTTCGAGTCAAACGTTTTGACCCATGTTTCATGAGTAGTGGTTCAAAAGAACCTATCTCTCGTGATAATGAATTGTCCACTTAGCACTCATTGCATCTAGGTGACACTCACAGAGGTGAAGCACCGGGCCTTCTTGGGAGGTCACCCATCCCGGTACTACTCCAGCTCAAGCGAACTTAACCAGAGTTTTCCCCTAGGTTAAGCCCACTTAGCTTGCAACCCCATTTGCAAAACCTTCAGCAAGAGCTGTGCCTTATGAACCATTCATTAAAGAGCCCCTTTAGCTTATCAATTGATAAGTAGGAGGTATTTTCCACAGCGAGTCAAATAATGATATTGCTATCAGGATTCAACAATGTAGTTTGAGTCAAACTCATTGACCCATGTTTCATGAGTAGTGGTTCACAAGAACCCCATGTGAACCACTACTCGTGATAATGAATGATCCACTTAGCACTCATTGTATGTAGGTGATGCTCACAGAGGTGAAGCACGGGGCCTTCCTGGGAGGTCACCCATCCCGATGCTACTCTAACTTAACCACAAAGTTTTTCCCAAAATTAAGCCTGTTTAGCTTGCAATTCCATTTGCAAAATCTTCAGTGAGTGTTGTACCTTATGAACCGTTCATTATCATTTAACATGCTAATGCCAAAGCATTATAAAACACATACGAAAAAACGAGGTGTGCCTTGTACCAGGAGTCATATTGCAGGTGGATCCCTAAGGACTAAGATATCTGCCTAAACACAGCTAACTCAATCTATGTACTTGGAGGAAAAAATGGATATATCAAAACGGTTATAGGCTTATTAGAAGGCATTTTAGAGCAATGTTCTCTTCCCATCGTTTAATACGTCAAGATTTGGTTGACTTATAGAATCAATCTGCTAATAATCCGTAGCCTTAGACTGCCTCGGGTGCCGTAGACCACCTTACGGCTCTTACTTGTCATTGTTACAAATACTTCCACGTGCAACCTAAAAGCAAATAATTAATTGCTCCCTTCTACGATTCTTAACATTTGGAAATGTGACCAGAAATATCACCCACAAGGTCCTTGGAATCTCTAGTGCGTTGTACATTCTCATCAATCGCTAAATTAAACTAAGCATCTCGGTGTTAATAGATGAATGATTTCGTCGAGGATGCAATTTTTATTGATGATATTTAATTTGTTGCAAGCAATCTTATTCGCATTGGTGACTGAATTAACGGTTGGGGTCCATTGTTTGTTATTAGCATTGTTATAATTGTGATCATAATTTTAACTGACATTGTTCTGAGTCATTGTTACTCTCTTTGTTAAATGGAGCATTTGAAACCCTGTTGGTGGTCGCGTTTTGTTGCTTTGGAGGACTTCAGGGGCAAAGATGTTTGTGTTTGCATTTTCTGCATTATTAAATAATTTATTGTTTGATACATACCATGTTCTCAAACTTTTCCTTGTATGACGTGAGTTCGTAGACCTTGCGTATCCTTGTTTAATGCATACAAAGGGAGGCCACATAACTTGTGGCGATCCATATGAGAACACTTTGAGGAATATAACACTTATCTTCACCTAGTCAAGAAGTGAGTCACTAGTTGTTATCGCTTGATATATAAGAACTCTTTGATTTTGATTGAGTGGTTTGAAATCATTGATGAGATGAATTGGAATGGGTGGGATTGTAATTAGAACATTTTATCAAGACTCGACTTTGTAGATGAGTAGTTGTTCACAAAAGGTGTAGCAAGCTAAGTTGGCTTGATCTAAGCAAAAACTTGATGGTGAAATGCTCGAGTTGTAGTATTGGTTTGGGTTACCTATTGGGAAGTCTTGAAGCTTCACTTCTATGAGCATCGCTTATAGGAGATGAGAATTGTTCAAATATACATCTCCTTAGAACTTGGGAGTTTAGGCAATGAATCAAGATGGATAAGGGTTCCTTCAAATAGTGTAGGTATGTGTTGGAGCGAAGGATTATTAACATGAGGTGGTACTGTGTTGTTTCTATAGGGTGGATGGGATAAGATTGGAAAGGATAGGTGATGTTTGTATTTGAAATCATACGAGGGTTGTGTGAGCAAGGATGTGGCTTGATAAACCCTGCCAAGAATGTGTGGATGAAGTGGAATATAGTAGGGGATAGGGAGGCATATAATCCTTGTCAATGTTTTGTTTAAAGATTATCTAGTGAGGTTTGGTAAAGTGGTCCTTCCATCTTACAATTGGCAATTCTACCACTTTTATTTGACGCTCTCTTAAAAGGGATATTCTTGGTCTCACAATTCTCCTACAATTCGAATGGCTCATCTACTTCTTGCCTCCTTTCTCCTAGTACAAGGTATCTACTTTTGTCTTCTTCATCTTTCACTCTTATAGCTTGAATGCTTTCTCCTTCTCTCTTTGTTTAGGACAACTACTCTCATTTCTTCTTTGCACTCTACCATCCCTTGTAGGCCTACCCCATAATACCACCAAAGTAGGATATGGATGTCACTAAGGTGTCACCACAACTATTCCCTCCATTGTCATATCATATCATATCATTCCCTTTGTGCAAGACTACTCTCATTTCCTCGCACTCTTCCATCCCTTGTAGGCCTACCCCACACTACTATTAGAGTAGGAATATTTGTCGATCACACCCAATGACACTAAGATGTCACCAAACTATTTCCTACATTGTTGTATCATATTATTTCATTCAATTCATTCATTTCCATTATGAGAGAATGGGTTTCACTTCATATATATATATATATATTGATCTTAGTATCCTACATGAGAACCAAGTGGTCCTACCAATTGACCGCAACCCCTTTGATGATAAACCTTGTTATTGCTACTCAATTACTCATTTAGGATGTCAAAAGGGGTTTTTGCTAACCCAAGGTTTGGGAGATGATAGCCTCCACTTATTATGGGTAAGCATTTGGTGGGAATGTTGTGCATCACTAGCTTCTCTCAATTAGGGTGGTGATGAGAGCTTCATGGGTGGCTTGGTCTTGGTCTTGGTCTTGGTCTTGGATTGGTTGGTTTATATTAGTGGGACAACCACTTTGAAGGTCTTGTCTATTGTTGTTTTGTTTGTCCAATTGGGGGTGATTTGGCCTAAATTCTTGTCCAAGATTAACAATGTTTGTGGTTCTAGTAATGTGAGCTTGATCCAATTCACCTTCTATTTTGTCAACTTTATTGCTTAGTGTATCTTGTCATTCTTTTTATAGGTTATCAACCCTATTTCTCCCTCGTTTTGATGGGCTTGCAATGAATATGGATTGGTACCATCATGAGTTTGTTAGGACTTCGAGAAGATGAGTTATGAGCTTACATAGATGTGTGAACTCTTGAGCTCTTTCTTGCCATGTAATATTTTCAAATGTTTTGGTAGGGGTAATCTCTTGAGCTTATTTAGAATGCTCATTTGGGTTAGTTTCTAATGTTCAATTATAACGACATTCAAATTCTTGGGAGATGGGCATGACCACATTTGAGATCTCTTGGATCCTTATATTTTGGGGTAGTAAGAATTCTAGAATGAAGAGGATAGAGAGGGGAAGGTGAAAGGTCAATGGGAGAAAGGAAGGAAATGAACGAGGAAGAAGAATACCTAATTGAGGATGATTTCCTAGCACACTTGTTTAGAATAAATGTGTTACCTATTGAATGAAAAGATGTTGAATTGTTGACTATTGGCAAGATCCCAAAAAATTATTGAAGAGAAGATTAAACGAGGCTTATTGCACAAGCCCTACCATACATTATAACAAGTGGAGAATTATGTATTCTAGGCAAAGATGAAACACTAAGAATAGTGGTTATGGAACATGAAAGAGAATACATCTTATAGAAGCTCATGAAGGCATTTTCAATGGACATATGTTTGGTGATAGCACATGAAAGTTATTATTGGTAGGACTTTGGTGGCCCATTTCATTCAAGGATGCTAACAAGTACACTCAAAAGTGTGATGTTTGTGAAAGGATTGGAAATGCCATTGCAACTAGTGTTGACTACGATACCATTTGAAAAGTGGGCTATTGATTTCATAGGTCCAACCAATCCTCTTGCTTGAAAGACCCATGCACATTTTATTATAATTGATAGTGAATATCTAAGTGGATGGGCAAAAGAAAGATCAATAAAGGACTATGCCACATGAACCACAACTAAGTTTATATATGAGCATATCATTACAAAGTTCAGATGCTCCTTAAACATCACAAGTGATAAAGAAAAACACTTTGTCAATGAAATGATCAAGAATTTTTTGGACACCTCATGATTAATCAAAATAGGAGTTGACATTACCATCCACAAGAAAATGGAGCAAGTGAAGCATTTAACAAAATTTTGGGTAGATTTAGGATAACGGCTCACGAATGGCTCCTCCTTCAACGACTCTTTCTACAGTGACGCTGGGCGGGAGTTTGTGCAGAGATTTGAACGTTGACGGGTTGCAGAAGTTGCCCACTAGAGAGCTGGGCGGGAACAAATTGACGTTGGGCCCGGGCGTGGGAGGTCGCGGGTCTGTGGGAGCAGGGGCTCCCCCTGTTCCCCCTGATTTATTGTAGGTTTTGGGATGACGTGAGTGCATTCGAATGGGCCGATGGTCTGTGAGGTGTTTCCTCACTCTCCTCTCTCCTTTGCAGGTGCTATGCATGGTGAGTCTAGGGGCCCTGTTGCTCCTGTTGGCTCTCGAAAATGTTTTGCTACTGCTGCTTGTGCCCAAGTTCCGTCTAGGGTTCATCCTCTACCTTGTGCCCGAGACTCCCCTGTTGTGGTCTGTGGGCCTGAGGTTGTTGAGAATGAAGACTTCTATGTGCGTCAGGGTGTGGTTTGTAGGTTGAATGGCTTGTGGCCCTCCTTGCTTGATCTCCATGAGTGGGTGTCTGGTTCTTGGAAGCCTTCGGTTTCTAGACAGATTGACCTCTATTCTAGTGCTAGAGGTTTTTTCTTTGCAACTTTTTCTACCCCTGTGGATCATGATAGAGTTTTGGACCGGGTGTGGATGTGGGGTGTTCATTCGCTGTTCATCCGACCATGGTCTCGCTCTTTCAATCCTCTTATGAAGCCTCTGAATATCAGCCCTGTTTGGGTTCATTTGTTGAATCTCCCTCTCCAATTTTGGAAGGATTCTCGCTTTGAGGTTATTGGCAATGCCATTGACAACTTTTTGAAGGTGGATTCTATGTCTCGGGATTTGGGGCATACTACGGTGCAACGTATCTTAATCGATATGGATATCTCTGAACCACTCCATGGTGATGTGGTCTTGATGGTGGCAGACCAACCTTGGAAGCAACTTCTGGACTATGAGGGGCTCCCTTTTCATTGCAGGCGTTGTTTCTCAGTTGGTCATTTGGCTTCTAGTTGCCCTCTTGCTCGCCGCAAGAGTGTTGCTACTTGGTGGAAGAATGCTCCCACGGACCATCTCACTGATGGTTCTCCCCCTTCGGATAGTTCCTTTGAGGAGGGTGACTCTCCTGAGCCTACCCATGATCCTCTTTTGACTCTCCTTACTGCGGAACCTCTACCCCGTTCCGTTGTCTTTGTTCTGTCAGAACCCTCTGCTGTCACTGTTCTGCAAGAACCTGCTCGACCTTTGTTGAACGACTCTGCTGGTCCTTTACTTGTTCCAATCTTTGTTGCTTCATTGCCGACCCCCTCGCTGCGTGGTGGCTTCTCTCTTGAGGTGGTTGTTGTGGACCCATTCCCCTCGCCTCTCTCGTTGGTTCCCGATTTCGAGCCTCCCTGGTCGGTTGTGCTGCGGAAGAAGAAGGGACTCCCCAAATTCGTTTCCTCTTCTCGGCCTCGGATTCAAGGAGTCAGCTTTGACCCCTTTGTTTCGGGGGTTGTGTAAATTTTTGGCTTTCTACAGGCGACGGTCAGTTGTTTCTATTTGTTCCTCTAGTTCAAGTTCTGTTTGAACTATGCTTTCCTTTGGCCTTTTGGGCTCTCTATGTTAAGGGCACAACACCCTGTAAATGCTGCTTATCTTATCAAAAACAAAATTTTGGGTAAGACACTTACAAAGGTATGTAATGGTGATACAAATGCTTGTGGTACTATTGGTTGAGCACACACCATATAAAAGACTAACCAAATATTGTCCATTTCAGTTAGTATATGGGTTGGAAGCAACATTGCCAATATAATACATAGTTCCTAATTTAAGATTGATGGAGTTGACAAATTGAATGAAGAAAAATCTATTGAAGAAATATTGATAGAATTGGAGAAGTTGAGTGAGAACTGGTTAATCACTACAAACACAAGAAAAAAAGAAACAAAAAGCATGACATGGCCGTCATATTAAAATAAACAATTTAAATCAAGAGACTTAATATTATTATATGATAGTAAGTTTAAACAATTGAAAAAAATGAAATTATGATGGTTGGGTACTTACTGCATATACTATATATAAACAATTGTAATGGTAAAATTGAAAACTTTGATGAATGAATTATAAATGATTATATTAATGCCACTAGATTGAAACCCTACTATAAAGATGATTGAATTATAAAATAAAATGATACACTTCGTATATTATGCATCATAGTTGTATTGTAATGTTGATTGCATAAAGCGACTAACCATAAAAAAACCTAAATAAAAGTGGCTAAAAGAAAAAAAGTTATGATGACTCCAACAATGATGTTTAGCTAAGTGGCTAACAAAGCTATAAAGGAGTCAAAGGGGAGTGTAAAAATCACAAAGTGATAAATCACATAAGTGAAGTAGCATGAGAGCTAAGCACCAAGGTTAACAATGAGGGTGTTGATAGAGAGTGGAGGGACATAGTTTAATGAATCAAAATGATGACAACATTGTGAGATCACAACTTGTCAATGCTAGAGATGTTAAAGAGATCAATGTATAAGCCATTTCCATGGAAGGCCATGGAGAATGAATCGAAAGGGGCATTCTCAAACACTCTCACTAGTGTTATATATATTGAGATGTCTAAAACCTATGTCCATGTTAAACTAATGGAGGTAGGTCATTTGGAGTTTGCAAAAGAAATCCAAGAGCTTAAAAACCCCACAATGGGCGACTATTTAGCACCAAACAAGAATATTGGAAATTTAAATTTGAATATTCAAGAGAATTTCCCAAGCTTTAAGAATGACCATAAATGAGCAAATAATTCTAAGTTGAATCCACAAAGATTTTATGTACTTGGGTCATATTGTTCATCATAACCAAGGATATAATTAAGTTGATGACAAGTCTATAGGATGAAGGAGAGAAAGCCAAAAAGTAGAGAACAAGTTTGTGATGTTGATCACATGAACAACATTTGATGGTTGAATCTTCACACTAGTAGAGAGGATTCCAGGCTAGCCACATGCATCCATGTTGCCTACAAGTTGGTAACAAATGCAAAGAACATGATTTATGTTAAACACTAAGAGAGAAATTGATGGGAAGTTGTGAGAAAACAAAGAAGAATCACCTTTATTTCAGGTATGAGATGCTCTTTATTTTCTTAGCCCTTTAATTTTTAAGTGATCTACCAGGAATTGGGAATTGCATATAGAGGAAGGATACATTGATGGCCACCTAAATCAAATAGAAAATTGATATCTTTCTTGATGTGATTGTTTGTCGATATGGATATGTGTAACATACTCAACTTTCAAAACAAAAATTTCTTAATGAATTTACTAGAAAGTAAATAATCATATGTAAAAAATCGATTGCAATTTTTTTTGACTTTCATATAACATTTGTTTTAACATGAACAATAAATAAGTATAAACTATAATCATTTGAATTTGAAATGCAACTATGTTTATAATGAAAATTATGATAATCTCTTCTTTCACATTACATAAATGAATTGCATTTAAAGTAAATATGTTTACAATACGCAATGGGTGTTATAAAGTCTTCCATATCTGGAAATATGCATCTCTCACAAGTCTTAGTGTAGTCATTTGCAAGAGGGAGACCATCACTCGAGTGCTTTACCTCCAACCATAGACCGACGGTCCCCCGCTCACCTTCCATATGGAAGTGGCCCCACCCTTCATGAAGAGCATAGAAAAAGGAAACCGGCAAATTTATGCTATCTAAGTCTTAGTGTTGTGTCCTACATAACCCAATCGACCATACAACTATAAACAACCTCTAACTAAGTATGACCAATCTAATTGGATTATGCAATCTGGAATATTGTGAATCAACTAAATGTAAGCATAGAATTTTGCATTAATTTGGCCAAAGTTTTAAATAAAATAAACACTTCTATAGGAAATGTAGTCATGAGTTCACACACCTCTAACTTGAATTTGAAACAACCTTTCACCTAAGGTTAAACACATGGTTGACCGTTTATCTAACTTTTCACAAGGATTTAAGATAAAAATTATATCTTTATATGGTTGGTAAATGACTTTGGTCATGGAAACATATTCTTGACAATGAACATCTGCATTGCATACTCACAATTTCTCAGAATTTGGCTACTGCCACTTGTTCATATCTTTTTATAATTATTTCAAGAATGTATTATCTCCTATATTCAAATATAAGACTTAGAATTCTTTTACAAGTTATAAAACTTTCAAATGATGATACTAAATCATGACATTTTATCTATCTCATGAGTTCTTATCAAATCATATCACAAGTAAAATAAGAGTTTTATTCACTAATATCAAAATAACTTTATAAATAATTCCAATTTTTGTATGTTTACCTCTTCATTCTTCGTTTAAAAACATTTTATAATGCTAATAAATGTATAACATATTATCAATTTCTTTTTGCAAGAATAAGCACATGTTTACAAAATCTAAAACTTATTATTAGCTTTGAATAATAATCTGGTTATTTTTAACCAAATAACCAGTGAAAGCTTTCAACTTATCTTACACTTTTATAAATATAAATATAATACTCTTTACATGCTCTTATATATATACTCTTTGTATATATATATATATATAAAATCTTTGTATATATATATTGCTAAATATTTTCATGAGTAAAATAAAATATTACTAATCATCTTATACTAGCAAGTAATAATAAACTCTTATTTTTAATAATACTATCTCTACTGTCTTCCACAATATTTAATAAATAATTTGAATAATTTCATACATAGGTCTATAAAATCAAACTACTCTATCTCTAATCCACTATGCCTTCATTAAAGGGCATTAATATCACTTTTAAAGCTAGGAATATAACTTTCGATGGAGGCATTGAGCCTCTATGTGACAACTAAGTTGTTTTGATTTTATTTAATTCCCATATTAACATGCATCAAATGACATGTTAACTGCCATATAAAAGTCGCGAGCTCTCTTAATATGCCACTAACAATATATTATATATTATATATATGTATATAATGCAGATATATATATATATATATATTCATTTAAATAATAATAAAATAAATCTTTATCAATAATAGGTAACATAAGGATGATGATGAAACAACATATCACCTTTTTATTATGAAATCCTAGGCCAAAGACCAAATATGATTCAACCTATTCTTATGACTCAACCACACTAGCTCAGACACAAAATAAACTCAATGAAAATACTAGGGTTACTTACCCATATTTTATACAAATCTTATGTGAGTGTGTGATTGGCTCAAATTGGCATTTACCCGTTTGTTTACCCATGTCTATACTCTTCTCTATGATGAAACTCTCCCTCTCCATTTGGGAAGGTAAAATCTGCTCCTACATTCAACTTAGAAGACCATCAAACATTTAGTCCGTTATTAGCCACAATGTCATAATCATTACAATCAAAACCTTTTGCATTGCATTATAATTTCATCAAAATATCAATTGACGTATAATCATCCATTAATGCCAAAAACATATTTTTAATGTAAAAGTTAAAAGTCATTGCAAATCAAAATTTGGGGTGTAACAATATGATTCACTTTTTGAAATTTCAAAGAAGAATGCAACAAAGAGAAAGACTAAGTCATCAAGCGGGGAAGAGACTAGAGAATGATGTGTTTGTGGTAGATAGACTATACACCTAGAAGAAATGGAACCTCAAACCCTTTTGGTTCCGCCATTACCATATGAGGCAAGTGACTAATTTTTGGAAAATACATCACAAAATCTCCTAGCACATATGTGAGATTCTACTGTAGAAATATTTGGCACATGGTGGGAGTACATTAGCAAGAAGTAAAATAAGGATGCATAGGAGACATTCGATAAAAAAGAAAAAAATGCACAAGAAGCTAAGGTGAAACGATATTCTCCTGCACTTCACATCATTGATGTAACAAAAGAACAAACTAAAGAGCAAAGAAAGAGATAAGGAAGCAAAGATAAAAAAGACAGGGATTTATTGGTGGAACTACTCCACTATAGAAGGAAAAGGTGGAAGTTAAAAGTAAACAAAATAAAAAAACAAATGGTTCAAAGAAGAACCACAAGAAGAAACTAAACAATATGAGAAGAAAGGGAAGAAGAGGAAGCAAGTAGAATCTACTTTAGTCACCACAAAGAACACCTCTAAAAGTAACTACAGTAACATTGTTACAAATGATTTTAGAGAAGAAAACTTGGTAAATCAAAGTGACATAAAAAGTCATATAAGGGCTTAGTAAAATATGGTAACACATTATAAGACGAAGAAGAAATTGAAAAAACACCTACAACTACTTCACAAAAAAAAAGTAAAAAGGCGCCACTTGGTAGAATTTTTTTTTCACAAGAGAATTTTAGATGCCCAAAAATTATTCGTCTCTTCCCATAGTTGGGAAACCACTAGAAGTAGAAAAGCATCTCTTTCTACCATGACAAAAAATAAACAAATTGCAATTCAAGCAATGGTGGGTTTCATTTCAACTATCCCATACTCATTGGAGAAAATTACTAAAGGGTTTCCTATAGAAGTGAGAACCATCCTCCAAAACCAAATGGATGCATAAATGGAAGAGCAAGATTAACATTTCACTCATAGAGGAAGTAGCCACTAAATTGAATCTCCCACCCAAAATACAAATTCAAGCTCAATATCTTTATGATCAAGAATTAAGAACCAAACATCAATTAGATTATAAATGAATGAAAGAAGAAAAAATGAAAAAAATTATATGAAAAAGCAATCCTAGTAGCTAAATATGCCTATGATATGGTCCTTTAGAACAAACACATGCACGATCAACCCAAAGATATTTTCTTTGTCTTTTCCACCACATGTAACAAACACACCTCAACAAATAGAGGAACATGAGGAAGTACAACTAGAAAGGTAGCCAAAGAATGGAATGGATGACTAGACAATATACATAAAATTTCCAAAAAAAGGATGTCCTTGACACTGAGACTAAGGAGAGCCTTCAAAAATAAATAGGGGAGAAGTAGGTATCCCATGAGAAAGAAGATCATGCAAAATATGCAATCACCCTAGAAAAATAACCACTCAATAATCCCATAATAAAAGTAGGGGAATACATGGCAAGACAAAAACATGTAGCTTCAACAATGAAAATGAGAGGAAACATTTTCATTCACCCCCTTATAGGACCACAAATTGACTTCACTCATATTACTCCATTATAATTTTTAGATCTTAGTGAAGTATTTGGAAGTAGTGCCAAGTAGGACTTAATAAATAAATATATCACCACAAAGTAAATCATGAACAAGGTGATTAATTTAATATAACAATAGAAAAATTGCAACTTCAATTTGATTTATTTGTAAACACAACAACATAGTTAAAAGAAGCAATACATAAACTATTAGGACATATTAGTAATTTGGAATATAAGAGAAAGCTAGAGAACCAAATAATTTATGAATATGAGGCCAAGAAGCTAGGTCAAATGCAACAAAACTAGCACAATGTTTGGACAGATTCGGATAAACTAGTTTAGAAGTTAGAGAATATTTGTAAGGATGCATTTGAACTTTATTGATACTATACAAATTGGCATAGTACACTATACAAATTGGCATAGTACACTATACAAATTGGCATAGTACACTATACAAATTGGCATAGTACACCATACAAAAAATGTAATTGATATCATGTAGAATTAGATTACAATATTATGCATGACCTAGATGTATCATAAATATAGAAGTTGAGAAGCTCCAGTCTAAACATAGCTACATGAAGAAACAAAGAACACATTAATTTCCTAGATGGAGTTGGGTTTATAGGTAAACACCTATTTATCCTTGTTAGGAAGGATTTTCTTGGACATCAAATAGAGATTCCATACTTTGACAAATCCCACTACTTTGTAGAAAGATCTTACATTTAAATATAGGTACAACACATTCAATGGAATGTTGAATTGGTAAAATTCTTACTAGTAGATTAAGAACACATAAAATCATTTGCTACCGTAATCAAGGATCTTAATATTTTGTCCAATTTTGATATGTATTTTGAGCTACTAAAGGACATGATGAGAGACATTTACGTTCCATTGTATCCCATATTCTAGATTTTTATACACCATAATCAGGTCACATTTTGTACTCCATTTCTATATCATATCCTAGTTTTTTATTATTATTTTCATTGCATATGATTAAATATAAATAATGGATATTTAATATATTTTTGAGATAAAATATGAAAATTATTTCTTGGATTATATTTACTAATACACATTGACATTTTAGCCTTGGAAAATAAATCTTGTAGCATGCTATTGAAGGTGGAAATAAAAAACTTCTTGTGGCCTATGGGTCACTTGCCAAAAAATTATTTCCAGTTGATATATAATTTTTATTATATTTGCTTAAGCTATAATTTGATCTTTTGTTATATAAAAAATAGTCTTAAATTTGGACAATAGTCAGAAGACAAATACAAGCTCTTTATATTATTTATAACTGATGATATTTCAAGTTCGTATTTTATGTTAGTTTTGATTGTAGCAAACAAACACATATATTTTGATCCATTTGTTGTAAGCTGTGATTTTCAAAAGAATGATATAAACTACAATAAATAACATAGAAAGGAAGATGCCAAAGATGTAACAATGTAGGGAAATTATAGTAGCATAAAACATACATTTAAGTATTTTTCAAAGAAACATAATAAATAAAATTGTTGTTTTAAAGAGTTTGTAGTAAAATTTTCTAGACATTGTGTGGAAGAAGAGGAACCCCCCCTCTAAGGAAACACAATGATATTATTTTATTTTTCATATTGTTTATTATGTGTTATTTTATTTAAAAATAATGTGGGTTGGTTTCTATATTAGAGGTGTGAACCGTAGATATAAAAGAAAATTGATTAAGAATAAGATTATGTATTGATGATTATCGAGTTCTTTCATTTATATACATTTCAATTATTGTTCAGTTTTAAATTGTTAAGTTCACATTTTTTTTTCTATTATTGTCACCTGTATATAATTCTTAATGGGACTAAGGTGAATAGAAAAAAGCAATAAGAATACGTAAGCAATGCTATTATGAATAGAAACAAAAAATATATACATAGACATGTTAGTTAAAAAGGAGAACTGAATATGTAAACTACCAACTACTAGTCGGGTAAAACGCTAACTAGTTATGATGTAATAATCGATAAACCAACAATCCCCCCTTATTATATCATATTCCCAATAGAAAAAATCAATAAAGTTAAAAAAACTTCAAACTTCACTGCTTCAAGAGATTTGGATAATTTGTCAACGCATTGCTCTTGAGTT